>JAXGGA010008039.1:0-59141 GCA_038373865.1 Uloborus plumipes
AAAAATAAAAATAAGCAGGAGAATTTTTTTTCCAATATTATGCTTCAATAATTTGTGACTTTTTAAATACAAAATGTTATATCTTCTAAACGTTAAAAATGAAAATGGTACTCATCACTTCTTTCCGTGCCGTCTCCCATTCCATCCTCAGGATTTTCTTTAACTAATTCGACTACTGTTGTGATCTTCACTGTTTTCATGTTTTCACAACCCTAAAACCTTTGCGAGGAATATTTTCACACCTTGAAAACATAAAACTCTGCATGTGCGTCAATCTTCTCAGGAAGTGTGCAACAAATACATAAAAATATTATTGGGAACTCACAGTTACTAAACAGTGTCGACACTGTTGCATGGCGAACATAGTTCACAACAATGTATATTTCTTTCAAGCTTAAACTAAATTCTTAGAAAAAGCTTCATTGTTACCAACTGTTTATAGTTAAGAGGCCGTTGAATTGAGTTTCAATATTTAAAATAGAACAAAAAGTGCTAAAAATCGCAAAAAGTATTTTAAAACTTTCTTTAATGCTATAATTATTCCATACATAATTCCGAGATGTACTAAGTCTTTAGTGCAAAAGGTAAATTTCAACTAACAAAATTTTGGCGTACAAAACTGATTTTAAAAATTTTCGAAAAGAAAAGAATACGTTTAATGCTAAGCTTTCAAACTACAATTAAATACGAATAATGACAAACAAAGCATTAATATGTGACAATCACCAAACTCAACATGATAAAATTTCGTGTTTTACTGGAATAATGAAATTCTAATTTCGTTAACCTATCACCTAAACATATTTCCGAAAGAATCATGTGCTTAAATATAGCTTTAATCGTTCGAAACATCAGTAAAAGTCTTCCCCAGCCCTGACGAATGGCCGCCAGAATCGGAAGTAAAGAGTTAAAATAAATGGACCCAGAACATCGTAATTCATGAACGTAATGACTCCTTCATAATCTGAACATGTTTCAATTCATCACCCGATGTTATTGCAGAAGGAAACCTGTTGTTATGGAAATTAAAACGAGGGAAAGAGACCCTAGATTATCTCCCTGCCTCTACTCCAGTAACTTTTAAAAGACCGTACGATTAGAGAATAATGTATTCAGCTTCTTTCTTCTAAAATTTTAGTTTCTTAACTCAACAGTTTTAAACCAAACACAACATCTATCATAGGCTCATCTGTAAATGCTGCGTTATAGAGGAATAATCTTTACCTCCAGAGGCCTACAGATGGTAAAGTTTCGGCAGTAATATGATCATGTTGCTCAGATTCCCAAAGTGTGTTCCGCGGACCCATGGGGGTCCACGGAGTTGAAACTGCAGGACGAGTTGCAATATTTTCAGGCAAAACGAAGGCACATGTATAAGGAATAAAAAAAGTTCTTATTTAGCAGCAGTTCTTATGGCAAGACGCACCCCCCCCCCTTCCAGAAACCTCAATTTTAACACATATAGACACCTAATATGTATTGGCACCTAATTGATTTTCAAATAGATTTTTACTTCCGAAGCTCAAAATGCTAGTGTTAAATTATGAAGACTCGACAAGCTCTAAAAATACACAGAACACTGAATAACTAAATTTAAAGAAAGAAAGAAAAAATATGCGTAAAAACATTCTGAAAGAAAAAATATATATATATCAAAGCAATTTTTTTTTTGACGGGAGGGGGGGAAGTTCGAAAATCTAGTAATTTTCATCAGGGGGTTCGTGGAGATCTGGTTTGGGAACCTCTGATATAGCTTAAATAACAGCGTAAAAACGAACCTACACTTCAAAAAATGAACTGTTGTTTTTACAGTACAATACTTTGGCAGTCGAGTTTCCAGCTGTATTATACAGTAAAAACAACACTATAATACTGGCAGCAGAAGTTTTAGTTCAAAACTGTAAAATTCACGGTAATAATCTGTAAAATGAGCAATTTTACAGTTTATTACTGTAAAATTATCAACTTTTAGTGTTTTACTATAAAATTAGCTGTATTATACTGTAAAAACAACATATATTTTTTACAGCAGTAAATCTTTTCTGAGACTCGTCCATAATCTGCACTCTACTACAGAGCTGAATAGATCAAAATGTTGGTTGAAAGTGAAACTTAAGTACATTTATGGTGAAACTAGTAGGGGAATGTGGGGCAAAGTGAAATGGTGAAACATTTACTGTTTTTCGCCCCACTTATATTGTAATATTTTGACTACGTAGTTACACATGTAGTCAGTCTACTCTAATCAGTAAAAAGTAACCTCTTTAGACGGAAGGATATGATACAGCCAATTTTCAAAAAATGCAGGCAATTTTCAAAAATTTATGTTCATGCTTTAATATTAATTTTAAGTTTTAAAAAATAGTTGTTCTTTTAAAACGCTAAAGTTCTTGTTATTATTATCATAAATACTAATTGAGATCTACTAACATTCGGTGAAGTTTTATTTATTTAATGTTTGGCAAATTCTTATTTTAAATGTTATGCACAATTATCAAGTTCTTATGGGGCAAAGTAAACATTTACTAAATCACATGTGCATTCATTTATCTTTTCCTTTAATAATTCACTTATTAATTCATTCATTCACATATTCTCTTATTCATTTATTAACTATTTTATTCAGTCGTTTTATTCTTTTATTAATTAATAAAGTTATTCATTCTTTCGTTTGTCGTTTTATTATCATTTATTTATTCGTTCTTTAGTTTACTCATTCATTTGATAAAAAATATCTTTGATATTCAAATTAAAAACATTTCACTTGAAAAATACGCCATTTTTGACTTTGCCTCTTCAAAAATTAAAAAATTTCACTTTTTTCTCCTATATTTATTAAAGCTCAAGTTTTTGTCGAAATGAAAAAATTAATGTTTCATTGCAAGGTTTATTCTAGTGTTCTTTTTAATGTACTATCATTTTCAAAATATAGTTCCAATTCGTTCATTTTTAAAAAGGTAAGTTATCTTAACCACACTTTGACCTACATCCCCTATATGATGAAAAAAGCTTTTGAAACGCTGTTAAACTTGTGAACCAAGGAAAACTTCGAGGAGCTGTAATAGGTGAAAATTTTCAAAAGCCACAGAACCACTTATCTATACCTGCCTACGTTCAGCTTTTTAGTTGACTTCTTAGTTTTATTAACTATTAAATTAGTAAAGTAGTCTTCACTGAATGTAATGACATCGGAACAAAAACATTTTGATAATAGCAGCCTATTGATAGCAATAATTGAATCACTATTTTAACTAAATTGAGCAATTTAAGCTGCAAGGCCTTATTTTCAAAACAAAATGAAAAAACTCATTTAGTACTAAATTAATGCATATTTCCATCAAGTATTAAAAGGTAAAAATTGTTTTAAGAAGTAATCAATTGTAATTTTCGACATTTTTTTAGAAATTTATTCATAAGTTGCTCGCAATCAGTATAAGGCATCTGAGTACACTGTAAACTAGCTGTCGTGGCCGTCACGAAACTTTCTTCTATATCTATCTTATGAATTCCGGTTACAAAATAAAATACGTACTCGCCCGAGTAGTTGGAGACAGCGCCAATTTCCCAATTATCGTAATAACCCTGCAAATGCAGAATCAATGAGCGAAATTGGAAATCATTGCAAAAGCCTTGTTTAGATAAATTGCAAACATTTTGTTTGTTAGTAAAAAGAAATTGGCAACAGTTAAAAATTTCAAATCATTGAAAGTTTTCAGCTGTTTTGATAATTAAATAGCGTGAAAGCGATTTTTTAATGAAGTAATTTTTCGCATTGTTGACTAAGCGCAAAAATCACCCCACCCTCCCCCTGGGGCGATTGGCGCCAAAATTTAATCGATGCTTGCTTCCATATTGGGTTAGTGTTATTCCAAATTTCATTCAAATCGCAGCAATATTTCCCGAGATACAGTAGGTGCAGTGACAAAATAAGCACTTTTGATTGCTCCACCCCCCTTTGAGATATTGACACACAAATTGAATCAGCACCTGTACTCAATAGGGTCTACCTATGGACTAATTTTCGTTTGATTCCGCCGGTTACTTCCTGAGATATAGCAGTCACCCCCGCGCAGAACACGTGCGATTGCTCCACCCCCCTTCAAGATATTGACAAACAAATTGAATCAGCACCTGTACTCAGTAGGGTCTACCTATGGACCAATTTTCGTTTGATTCCGCCGGTTACTTCCTGAGATATAGCAATCACCCCTGCGCAGAACACGTGCGATTGCTCCACCCCCCTTGGAGATATTGACAAACAAATTGAATCAGCACCTGTACTCAGTAGGGTCTATCTATGGACCAATTTTCGTTTGATTCCGCCAGTTACTTCCTGAGATATAGCAATCACCCCCGCGCAGAACACGTGCGATTGCTCCACCCCCCTTGGAGGAATTCGCTAAAAAAAGTCAGGTGCACCAGTTCACATGGTGGTACATATGTGAAAAAATTTTTGTTCGATTTCATTCAGTAGTTTTTGCTCTAGCGCGGCCACAAAAACTGGTCACACACATACAGACTCACACACACACAGACAGACAGACAGACATTTTCTAAAAATGGTCGAAATGGACTCAGCGCACCTCAAAACGTGCAAATCCGTCAAAATTCGACATTCGAAAATTTTCACGAAACCAATACTTTCTTCTATATATTAGATATAGAAGAAAGTAAAAATGAATACGGTTTTTACAGTATAATACAGCTTATTTTATAGCAATAAATTGCAAGAATCTCTAGTTTAACAACAACAACAATTAAAACAATTTTGCAGTAATAAACTGCAAAATTGTAAATTTTACAGTTTATTACCGTGCATTTTACAGCTTTTAACTGGAACTTCTACTGACAGTATTATACTTTTGTTTTTACAGTATAATACAGCTAAATTTTATGCCAATAAACTAAAATTGCTAACTTAGCAGTAAGAAACTGTAAAATTGCTAGTTTTACAGTTTATTACGGTGCATTTTACAGTTTTAAATTGGAACTTCGGCTGCTTGTATTATACTGTAAAAACAACAGTTCACTTTTTGCAGTGTGCGCGATTCAACCCTTTTAATACATTTTTGATTTCAGTATTTGTACGAGGTGGCTCAACATCAAGGTGTTCTTCAACTAACTCATGCGTTCTAATATCCTTCTGTTTTCTAATAAAAATCTTGAAGAAAACTTACGCGGAAGTTACAGGGACATTAATATCAATTTACATCTATGACTCAAACAGACGAGCTCATATCCAGCTCTTGAGATGCCATATCGGAAGGATTTTCTGTCAGTTTTTATTTTCTTTTTCAGCTTTTTGTAAAACCTTAAGTAAGCGATTCAGTTTTTGATCATTTCAGCAAAGTCCCGATCTCTCATTCGAAAACTGATATCATTAATGCAATAGTAGTTTTAAAATGCAAACGAATATGAAAACTTGGGATCGAGTGGTTTCGATAAAAATAAACGATTGATAACATGAATCGAGATCGCCTTAAGCAAAGATACCTGATGTTACTATCATTCATTTTTGTATCTGGCAACGATTAAAAAATAAGTCCCACCACAGGCTTATAATATGAAAGAACTCAAAAGATGATTTACATACTCAAAGTTATTAACAGACATTGCCAAAATTATCCAAATTCATCACATTTGACTTTCTTCAAGGGATACGACAATACAAAACAACAACATTAAAATAGAGGGGAAAAAACGAAATAGTTTTTTACTTTCTTCAGTTTAAGAAACCTACCAGCTATAAAAGTTGTACTCAACATAATAAAGGTTAAATATTTATCTTTGTGCCTACTTCACATTTGAATTAACTCCACGTAAAAAAAAGCACAAGTTTTCAATGAAAATTGCCTACACGTGTTTTAGAGTTATTTTCTTCAGTGAGAGAAAATAAAACGATGCTAGAAAATTTTCAAAACCATTATATACAGAAAAATGTTTAAATAATATTCAAAATTGACAGAAAACTTTGATTTTAGCATTGGACACCTTTAATATTTTTTCGCCAATTTTATGTGCCACTTTTGTTTATCAGCTTTCAAAAATAATTCCTACCTGTTACAATCTTTCAGTTTCAGTAATTAATTTGAGTTTCTGTCTCTACAATCAGTTTGCTCTTTTTTGTGTCATTAGACTTTTTTTCACAACAAAACTATCCATTGTAAACTATATTTTTCGTTGTAAATAAAAAATTCCTTAGAATTTTATTAAATTAATGAAACAGTGGGAGAGCAAATATTTTTCAACAAAGATTTCATGAAAGCTCTTTTTTAAAGGGTTCAAACAAAACTGATCAATAGAAATTTTGTCTATAAACCTCGAGTAGAAAAAATATTTTGCTTTGAAGAAACTATTTATCACAACTCAAATATAGTAAATAAGGAAATTGAAGGGACAAGTGCGTAAAGGTGATATGTGACTTTTTTTTTTCTAGAAAAAGCTTTCAAAAAAAATGTGGTGTTATTTTTAGTGGATTTTTCTCAACGGGTAAAACGGGGTCGTATTCTTAGTTAACAACCATTTCTGTGACTAGTAGACGTATCTTAGTTTTCTAAAAATAACCTAGAGATTTTCGCATTTTTCTGTACATATCAATTACCGCATATCACCTTTATCCACTTGGCCTTCAATTCCTATCGTTCAGAAAGACATGATTTCCGAAGGAAACCTATGTTGCAGTAAATTATTTTAAAGTAGGATTATTTAGCTCTTACTGAACATTCATTCTCTGCATTTTCCACTATTCTTCTTCTCGACACATTGGTTACATCACTTCATATGAAAACTAAACCGTGCTTAAGTATCAGAATTGAAAGATTTTTTTTTTTAAGAAAAACATTTTACTAAAAGTATCCAGTTTTCCAACAATAAAATTTCTGATAAAGAAATTCGTATTTTAAACCATGTAAAAAAGAACATCGCTTTGTGTTTTTAATTACAAAAACAAAATTTTGAGAAACAAAATCCGTTGAAAAGGTTACAGCTAAATAAGTCGTTTGTTTTTTATTCACTTAGTTTTGAATATTTATTTATTCAAAACTCAGCTCTCGAATGTTAAAAAAAAAGGTTTCTCTCTTGTTTAAAGAATTTCACTGTAACTATGTTGTTCTAATTAAAACGATGGAAAAGAAAAACGTTTTTGTTTCAAGAAAGAGCAGGAAATTAAAGTATTACAAACGAAGCAACCCATGATTCTTCACAAGTTCCGAAGTAATATATTTTTTGTAGAAATAATGTTATAGCTTTATTATTTTCATGCTTAGAACACATAGTGCGAAAACTGTTGTTTTTTGCAATTCTTTATTTTAGCTGGCATACAAGTTAAAAGTCATTTTTATTTAAGCGCGTTGAACACAGAATGGTTTCGAAAGCAATATTTCAATATACTGTGCTATAAGTGGGCAAAAAATGCTTTTTTTTTTCTTTGAAATGATATTGTCGCTAAACTAAAAATGAATGTTGTTTTTACAGTATAATGCAGCCAATTTTATAGTAATAAACTGTAAAATTGCTGCTTTTACTGTACTAAACTGTAAAATTGCTAATTTTACAGTAATGAAGTGTAAAACTGCTAATTTTACAGTTTATTGCAGTGCATTTTACAACTTAAAATTGGAACCTCGGCTACCAGGATCATACTGTAAAAACAAGTTTATTTTTTGCAATATAGATATATATATATATATATATATATATATATATATAACATGCCTGTCAATCAGGAGTAACATAATCTTCAAAAAAAAAATCATTGTTTATTTGTTAATTTTTTTAAAAATAAATATTCACTTCAAAATTTCAAGTGACAGCATGTTTATTTTATTTCGCTCAAGTACCAAAATATTAGGTTGTAATAATTTTGTTTGAGATAGTTTGTTTCATCTGTTACATCATAGCCAAAAGAAAAGGCCTCTACATTCTAACATGAAGCCCGTTTTAAATTTTGATGTAACGTATTTAAGACATAATGATTTTCTCATTCCTATTATTAGCATCATTATTTTCTAGGCCAAACTCGTTATCATACTGCGATTTATGATCAACTGTTACGAATTTATCTTGAAAACAAAAAGTACAGTGTGTCGAATGTCGGTATTGCAATCGCTACTTTGAGAGAGGGGAAACGGTAGATAAATGTGACTGTCCCATACCCACGGGATTTACTGAAAGAAATTTTCAACCTTTCTTCTAAACATTATTCAAATGCGGGACATCCACAAGTAAAGAGGATTATTAATTACGGATATTTTTCTGATAAGCGCTCAGAAAAGGGGAAAAAAACTTCATTGGGTGCAATATAAATCAGTGATTGTCTTTCCAGGCATAAACGTAAACGAATCACCAAACATGATTTACTAACAAGAACATTTGAAATAACTTGAATGAGTACACAATACGTTTGTGAAATTGAAAGAAAAAAAAACTTTTAAATATTAATTAAACATTAATAATTATAATTTAAAAAGGATATGACATATAGTAGTAATAAGTGATTTTAGTTATTATCGTTATATTGTAGTGAAACATTTTTTTAAACCGAAGATGGAATTACAATCAATTGAAATCGTACTAAAATCCATTTTGTGTGTGTGCATCTTGCAGCACTTAACATAGCTTGAGTGAAGCACTGCGAAATGGAATGTTAACAAATAGTATGTAATTGTTAAAACTACAGAAATTAACATTCGAAACAATAAATGTATTTCAGGAATATATTTTGATTCAGAGCGAATCTCAGTTGGAGTAACATAATCTCTTCCCAGGTTGTGTATGTATTTCTAGTGCGACATCGAAGGCAAAACATCGATGTTTTAAGACATCGATGTTTCGAAATTAAGACATCGATGGTATTAATACATCGACCAAAAAACATCGATGTTTTCAAACATCGATGTTTCAAAACATCGATCTTTTTTTAGAAAAATTACTTACACATTGAAATGTACAGTAATACAGTAACTCCCCAATACATTGCGCCTCTTTATATCACTCAATTAGATTTATCTTTTGTCTCCTGAAAAACATCAACCGTATAATATCGATGTCAATTACAGAAAACTTTTTAGTGAGATAGATACTGCAACTGTTGATTAACTGCAGAACTTTTATTTATCGGATATTTTTATGAAACTTTTTTTGTTGAAATGTAAAACACCGTTATCCAAAAAAAAATTCTAAAGCAAAGCAAACACAACGATGTTTAAAAATCGTTGATCGTAAATCTTCGATAGTAATTTTTTAAAAAATCTATTTCAATACGATAGATATTATAACTGAATCTTTTTTATTGCATATTTTTATAGCTTTCTGCTGAAGTTTAAAACAGACATCGAAAGAAGAAAAACATCGAACGCGAAACAGTGATCATTAAAAGACATCAACCTTAAAACAGCGATGGTAACTATTAAAAACGTCTTCTAACGAGGTTGATAGTGTAACGGCTGATTAACGATATCGATAATAATCATCGATAAAACATCGATAATAATCATAGAAAATGTTTTCTAATGAGATTAATACTGAAACTTCTGATTAAGAATTAAAACTTCTTAATACGTCTGCATTAGGGTCATTCCATAGAAATGTCAACCTCAGCCGAAGAAAAAAAACTAAGTGAAAAAAGTATCAAAAAAAAAAATAAATAAATAAAAATCACACAACATAAGAAGTTACAAAAAATTGAAAAAGTATTGTAATTATCACTGAGATTAGCCATAATAAATAGTTTGTAGTGTGTTTACTGCTTATTATTCGATGGTTACGTAAGTCACACTCCATCTTGAGTAAAAATGACACGAGAGACTTAAAAAATTAAGATTTAATAAATGTGTTTTATGTTTTTAAAAGCCAACTTTACACATTTTTCAGATACATCATTCAATTTTTAACACTTGCTTAACTTTGAGAAATTTTTGCCTCACAACATGAGCATTAATTTTCAGGGTTGCAAAAATATTGCGTTAGTCACACTGCTATTTTGGTTCAAAAAATATCTACTGTCAGTAATTTTGTTTTAAATTCTCAGCAGAAATGATACATATACATCATGTACAATTGTACATTGTAAATTCACTAGTAAAATTAAAAAATATTTTTTATCCTTTAAGTTACAAGTAAAAGCAGTTACAAAATCATGTCTGAATGTTACTTGAGTCACGATGGAATGACCCCAGATTGCATATTTTTATCAAGCTTTTTTTGCTAGATTGTAAAACATCGACATCGAAAAAAACATCGAATCCAAAACATCGATGTTGAAAAAACATCGACCCGCAAACATCGATGGTAAAAACATCGATGTTTCCAAAACATCGACATGGATGTCGCAGCCCTAATGTATATCAATGAAGTGCAGAACTTTATTTCACGAAACACGTGTAGAGAATTAAAACTATGGTTATAAATTAATTTACGTTTTTAACTATGATTAAAATTTAACTTAAAAATTTTAATTTTTACTACCAATAGTTCTTTGATTTCTTAAAAGTAAGAAATATATTAACAATTCCGTTTTTCTGAGTCATACAAAATATTGTGTAAGCACTAAAAAATCATTCGAATTAAATGAAAGAACAAACTATCGGATACAACCTACGCTTAATTTAGTAAAAAAATTATGATATTTCCTATTCATGAAAAATGACAAGTCTTCTAAAAGCTTGAGTTCTAAAAAAACTCAAGCTCATTTGAAGCTTTCCTTTTACGTAAGTGGTCAGCTATAGTTAAGCATTTATAGAAAGCAATTAAGCCAGAAAATAATCGTACCACGCATTAGCAAAAAAAAAAAAGCAACTATGATTACTAGATACATGTTAATAGTACAAAAAAAGTTTGAATGAAAAAAAGTTCAGATGCTAAAACCTAGCGTCATTCGTTAGTTTTTATTTTCTTTTATCTCGTATTTAAGCATAATGCCAACTTAAGAAAGGCTTACAGCTATAGGTAAGAAAACGTTCTCACGAAGTTGTTAAGTTATATTCATTATATTTTTTTCAACTAATGATTAGAAAAAAAGAACAATGTGGCCTTATTGATACAAAATTTAAATCCTCGAGTACAGTTTTTAAAATTATTTACTTTTACAACCAAACGAATTCTTAGATTAGGATTGATTTTTTTATCAATATTAGTCTATGAAATGTATAATGTATATTTATTTTCACGATGTTCTTTTCTATTCAATTTCTTTTTTGCAAGTTATTATTTATTAGTTCCTTCATTTTTCTCACACGAATTAAAAATTTCACTCTGCAACTGAATTATCTTGCAAAACAAATTCAAAAAAATAAAGGCTAATAATAATATTTTAAAGAACAAAAACTAAATATTTCTTTGAAATCATATGTATCTAACACACATGAAACCAATTTTATCCAATATTTTTCAGAATTTTTTATTATTAAGTGTGCAATTTCAAGTATTAATATGAAAATTACATATTATCTGTTTCCTGAAGCAAACTATGGATTTTACTTCAAAAAAATATTTTCTGTGTTATTGCATTTTAATGATTATGCTTCTTTGTTCCTATCCTAAATCGTATTAAAAGTGAGATTTTGAATACTAAACCAAATTTACCGAACACGCTCCAGACCCAAAACGCACATTCTAAACTATTTGATACCATGGTTATTTTAGATACATCATTGGATTTTGCAAAAACTTAATAAAGTACATCTTTTTGTTTTAGAAGATAAAATATTTATCTTGGTTTTTTCGCACCAAGCTCTATTACTATTATTAACTCATGTTTTAAAAGTGAAATCTGATGATCTTCTAATATTTATTGAGAAAAAAACTCGCAATGTCAATGCTAACTGCGTGCAAGATTAGCAAACTCCATCATTCATAATGACTTGAGCTGCTCTACGCCATTCGTGGTGAATTAATATGTGTAAAGAAAAGGATTATCGTCAAAATTCTATCTGTGTTAAAGAAAAATATTTAAGTCAAAATGCTATGTGTGTTAGAGAAAAATGTTTAAGTAAAAATACTGTATTTCAATAAACTGACAAACAATTTTAGTACGATACGAATTGACATTCTAGCATCATACTTATTGATTTAAAAAAAAAAAAAAAAAAAAAAAAACATGATTTTTTTTTCTTTTAAACAAACCTTTTTTTTTAGAAGACAGTTAATAATATATATATAAATACTATCGTCAACTTAAAAATTAGTTTATGAAACACCTTGAAAAGAACTTGTTTAAAAACTACCCATTAAGCAAAGTTTATTAAATACCAGAAGTGGAAGAAAATGACATTCCTAATTATCGCTAAAAAAGGGGGAATGAGTTAGAAGGCGTTTAAGCAAAACGTTTATATATTTCTTAGTTTTTGAAAATTACCATTAGCATAAATGAGTTTCTGTAAATAACGATAAAAGAAAATATTGTTTACACATTTTCATTTGCTAGTTACCATTTCAAAATATGAGTATGTTGATCACTGTACGACATTTTAAGAAATATTGTTTAAGATTAGCAATTTAGTGCTCCTGTATACGTTCCTACTGCAAATATACATTTTTAGCCCTCAATGTTTTATTTTAACTTCTCTACATAATAGTTTCGTACACTGTCAAATACGAGAGCCATTTTCTTAATTTTTATTATCGCGGCATGCAATCTGATTTCCATGAAAGGAAATTCTCTTTAAGGTCTAGATCAAATCACTAATTAAAAAAAAGTTGCAAATATAAATGACAAATTAATCCAACAAACAAATTTTGCTTTTTTAGCACTATATTTTATTAAATAAGCAAAAAAAAAAATTAATCTTGAAAACACGAGCGCTAAATTTAACAACAGTGTTCAAAGATGAACGTGAAAGGATTTATGATGTAAAGTTAGTTAATTGTATTTGACTGTTAAAAATCCGAGAAAATAATTAACACGCATGAATTGAAATGTAAAAATAATATCTCTATTGTTTTCCAAACTTCGGACTAAAGTACGTTTTGTAAGAAAAACTTTATAAAATACTTGGTTTTTTTTAAATGTAGTGTTAGCTGTACTTATTCAGTGCATATTACTATGCTTTAAACAGTGTTAAATACAGGGCATTTTATTGTTGTGTAAGTTTGAATCTTTCAAAATTACATGCAAAATAGCAGAAATTTTTTTTTCATAAATTCAGAAAAATAAAAAAATAAAATAATTAAAAATAACAATAAAAATTTCCCAATAAATCGCAAATGTATACAGAAGAAACGAAACAATTGTACTACCAAAAGAATAATATAAATGAAACATGAATTAACAATATATAGTTCTGTATAACTAACTTTACTAAATGTAATACATACTTTGACGTGCAACCAAAAGTTCAACAAGGAAACCTTTTGGTCTAAGCCACCGCAAACAAAAACACTTGAATAATATAAATTAAATATGAATGAAAAATATTTATATAGGTCCATGTAGCTGTAATATTATAAGCTCCATTAAGATAAAACATATTTTGATACGAATAGAGAGTCCTTTTTAAAAAAATCTTTCTTTCTTTTTCTTCGACCACTTATTTTCCCAGAATAAAGTAAAAACCGACGCACACAGCAACATATATTTTTCAGCATGTTACCAGAAGAAATATCACGAAAAGTAAATAAATCAACAATGAGTCGATGTATATCTATTCCTGCAACGGAAACATTTGAATAACACAAATTAAACATGAATTTAAAATAGGTATATAGGTCCACATAACTGTAATATTAATAAGCTTCTTAAAGACTTTTCCCAGGAACTATTCTTTTAAAAGTTAAAAGGGGGCATTTATTACTGTGTAAACGTAGACATTTAAACATTTCTTGCAAAATAATGGAAATGTTTTTTATCTCATAAAGTTAGCAAAACAGCAAATTAAAATAACAAAAGTATAGCAAAAATTCCCACAAAAACAGCAAATGTTTACAGAAGAAACGAAACACTTGCACTACATAGATTAAATTAAACAAGGGTAGAAAAATACGAAACTACGCATAAGTCTAAGATTATGAAGTTTTCCAAAGTTGATACACATTTTGGTACACAATAGGCACTTCAATGGAAAAATTCATCTATTTTTTTTCTCAACTGCTTGTTTCTCCAGAATCAAGTGCTAAGCGATGCACAGATCAGCATAAATTTTTCAACAGCTAACGGGAACTAATGACACGCAAAATAGAACGAATCAACAGCGTGTCCTGCCCCATCGCAACGGAAACACGTGGTTATCACAGTTGCTGAGGAGAGAGGCAAGAGCGCGCACTCACCTTGCAAGCAGCATCCCGCCGCGGCCAGCAGCAACAGATGCATGGGTGCAGCAGAGATCGGCATGCGTCCGTCTCGACTTCTCGTCTGCTCCGCACTGAGAAGCGATGCTCGATCCCCGCTCGCTCACCCCCCGTTGTTCCTTTTCACTTCTTTCGCGCCGGGGGACAGAATCTATTTGGGATCGGTGGACGAGCACAGGGAGCGAGCGATACTGGCTGATATCGGAATCTCGAGAAGCGGGAGATTTTTTTTTCCTTTGGAATTTCATCGGGAAAAAGAGAAAACTAAGGACTTATGTTCTATCATCATGTGAATGAAAGTTAAAGTGATTTATCTGTGTTTCGCCATTGTTTTCCATTAGATTATGGTCGTTCAGCAAATGTAACTATCCTGCGTAGAAAATGTCAATTCGAGACTACGTTGTAGAGAATGCTCTAAAAAAGATAGAAATGAAACGAGGATATAAGGGAAACTGCGGTAAAAGGACCGTATTAATCTCTCTCTCTCTCTGCCTGTCTGTCTGTCTATCTCTCTCTCTCTCTCTCGCTTTAGGATATGAATTTAAAGTTTGAAATTTATAACTCGCATCTTCTTTAAATTATTAAGTGTAGCTCTAAAAATTGAACTTCTGGTTATTTCCTTCTTAAATATGAAAAATATGTCATTAAAAATAAAAAAAAAGTTTGTCATCTTACCCCACCTATACGGTAAGATGACGAATAAAGGTGGATATGATGTCCAATTATCTCCCATGTAAATAGTTCTTTAGTTGAAAAGAACTCGACTGGATGGTGCTGATGGAATAATTCTTATTGATTAATTTTCAATAATCAACTCTTTGTACTTATCAGACTCCTTAAATGTCCTATAATATTACTACTCGTCAAAGAAAATCTTATTCTCTATTAAAAAGGTTTTCTAAATTTAACTTTTAGGTGTTTTTGGACAAAAACAATTTTTTCGCTTTTGGTCTTATTCGAAAAACTAGTAATGACGTAATTTTTTGAACCTACCAATGGAAAGAAATGAAAAGATCAAGTATTGAAAAAAAAGAGAAAGAAATTCTCTCAATGGAACTCTTAAAATGTGCTATAAAAGGAGCTTCCACCTTTGTTTCCTAATTGTTTTCTTGGTGGTTATCTGAAAAGGAGAAATGCTGAGTATATAAATGAGGAGCTATGGAGAAAGTGTCAAAGAATATTGTGAGAGTATTAGAACAGTTCAGAAGTTAGTGAACTTTCCAGGAGGTGTTTCTGACACAATTGGGTCTGGAGAAAAGTGGTAAAGAGGCAGTATTTTTCTTTATATACAGGTTGCTTTCTTTTAGGCAGACTATGAATGCGAAATAGCTGAACCGGTTGAAACATGCGAAAGAAGTGTCAAATGAAGCTGATGGCTGTGAGAGAACGTTTGAGGAGTTGGCAGGCTATGAAGATAAACTTGCAGTCTTAGGCGAGTTTCGCAAGCTTTCTGAATAAATGGAATAGCCAATGGCTTGGTGATCCTTATATGCCGTTTGTTTCAGCAGCGTCAGTAGTGTACGAAGATTGAAAATTTTTATTTGTATAAGTATTGATGTTTAAGTTTTACTGAAGTAGAGTAAGTACTCAAAGGCGCGCCGTAGGATGATAAGCGATCAATCCTCTCGTCATCTTACCCGCCCAGCCATTTGTCATTTTACCCCCATTCTATCGTGTTCGTTTTGAGGTGATTTTCAATACATAGTCTACTTTCAACATCTTACACCAGACATGGTTTTCGCATTACTACTACTTATGTTTTATAAATAATTAATAAAATTAGCCCATGGGTTTAAATCACATTGAAAAGGGTAAAGCAAAAAGAAAAAAAGTTAAAAAAGCAATCGGGGCGATAATATTTTTTATTTTTATTTATTTATAACAGATAAAGAAAATCAACTTCTAAGAACTTTTACTGCAATATAAAAAATAAAGAAATAAAACGATTAAAAATATACAAACTTAAATTATAGCAGTGTAAGTTAATGCGCAGCAACTGCGGCAAAACATAACTGCATTTTCCAAATTACGCTTCTTTAAGTCAAAAAGAATGCCAATTAGCTTGGAGCAAATATTAGCTCAACTCTAAACGTGACTACTTGTGGTTAGCTAAAATCTTGGCTGGCACTTTTGCGCTTGTTCAAATACACATACTGACCTGAAGAAAGAAACTAGCCAAATTTGATTCGTCAGCGGTTAAATTAGAAATTAAGGTTGAAATTTGAGAACAAAATTTTTCTTAAATGCAATATATTTCCTTTCATTCATACACAGAGTTAAAAACAACTCGTATAAGTAATTTTGACTAGTCGCTACCAAACGAAGATTTCAGACAATGTCTTTAACAATGGAAAGAATTCATTACGCGTACATACATCCATCTCTGATTAATGATTAAAATCGGTACATCCGAAGCGGCAAAATGCCTCAGATAAATCTTATTTGTTCAAGGTTACAAAAAAATCCGTCCAAGCAGATATCTCCAGCGACGTTTAATAGACTCCGCAGACGCGGTATCGTTGTGTCATCAGAAGTTCCAGTGGAAGAATAGGGGTCCGAATGCATCGTCCGTCGCCAAATCGGAAGAAGACTTGAAGACCGATTACCGCAATCACTCACTTCCTTTTCTGAAATGGGAAGGGGATATAATCTATTTGGATCTCTTGACAGGGGTTTGCGCTATTGAGGTTGAGTGTTCCGAAGGGAGGAGGGGGGGGGGCCTTTTGTCATTTATTGGACAAAAGGAGAGGTGATTTTTCAGGCAGGATTTTCCGAAGTTTGATTCACATCTTCGCGAATTGAAATGATTATAGTGCACGAATGACTTGTATTACTTTGTTTGCATTCAAAGTATTTCGTTCAAAAAGTTGCCTTTGTTTCTCTCGTTTGAAAGTCGTTATTTTATTCGTGCATACTCCTTTTGTATATGTCTCTTATTCGTGCATACTATGGCAGCCTGGGGTGCCTCCGTCGCTCTGAGTCAGAAGTTTCGCTTCTAGTTCCAGAGGTCTTGGGCTGTATTACCAGGAGCGCCCCGAAGGGAGGTCATGGGAGGTCACCCAGACCTCCTAAAATTTTCATTCTGCACATTCGGGCTGAGGATTCGGCAAATTTAGGGATTCATTATCAAACCCGAATCTCGGGAAAGTTAATTTACGTTCAATATAATAGACGGAATAACTTGACAGTTAAAAGGTTAATGGCACACGATCCAGGAAAATAAGCAGTATGAGTTACACGAGAAAAATATTTTTTAGTAGTTTAATGGGTAGAAATTGTACTTACAAATCTTACTGGGGGGGGGGGGGGCGCAACTAAGTCTATGTGCGCTACTGCCTCTGTTGTTATCAATCAAAGTTCAATTTTTTTTCCAATCGTCTGACGAAAAGATTGAAAATGTTCGTTGAGAATTTTCCCCCTCCCAAACATTTAAGCTCGGGCTTCCTTGCCTATTCCCGCAGGAGCAGCCCTGGGCATTATTTTCTCTCTTTGGGATAAATAAATCCTTCTTGCATTAGCGTACATGTTAATGAAGAAAACATCTCTTAACATACATCTCTCTATCAGCCTCTTGAGGCAATAGCACCCTATATCTTCGCAGTGATTAAAAACTATGACGTGCCAGCAACGAAGTGGCAGCCAGGTCCAAACTTTATTTTTATCTTTTGTTTTGAGTGACTCTCTGATGATTCGAACATTTTACGTTGTATTTATGAAAAAAAAATCAATATTTTTAGTATGCATTGTGACAAAGTTCCAAAATTGGAGAACGGGTGAATCTATTTTACCTTCAGCGTAGTATATTTTGTGATGTGTCAAAAATCATTCTAACATATTTCCCAATAATTGAAGGTTTTGTAAAACTCTTGCGGCATCAGTTTCGGTTAGTGAACAGTTATATTATAAGTACAGGAAATCTCTAGTTTGGTATAGTAGTGACTGGAAAATTTTCGTGGGCTCCTGATGAGCACGCAATTGGTACGTTTAACATAGGAACTGAAGAACACCCCTAACCCTTGCTTGAACCAACTATAGTTCGGGCAAACATAACCTGGTACATCGTCGCAATGCTTTATTTAGGATTTGCGTAGCCTTCACTATGCTGCCATGTAAATTTTGCCTTAACTATAGTAAAAGTTTTGGAATATGCCACCCATCATTTTTACTAGTCAAGATGTATATATAAAGATAATATCAATAGAGTAATGCCTTTCAAAATTTTCGCATTTAGTTTTGATATGTGCTTCTTTTTCAATGAATTGTCATACACTAATATACAGTTCCATTATCCTGTTATCTTCTTAAGGGCTTAAAATCAATTTAATCTACGAAGCCCTTAGTCAAAAATACTCACCAACAGTCATAATATCTATCTAAACACAACGATTCCTTTGAACAAAAAAGTTTCTTTTTACTGGAAATGATGGAATATTGTTCATGAATGGCGAATCCTTCCTCTGAACTACGCGACAGGAAAAAAAGGAAAGTTCCTTATCTATCGTAAGCAGAATCTTTATTGACATGGCTAAAGCAAGCCTCCTTGGAGGTTTTGTTCCGGCAACTGAAGATTTGGAAGCTTGAGTAATGAGTCTGTTGATCGTTATTCCGTCTGAAGGCGAAGCTAATTAAAGGGAAGGTTTTTTTCCTGGTCTCGATAACCCCAGGAAAAAGGGCTTTTCCGACTACAAACTCGGCCCATTACTCATCATTAGCCATTCGAATGCTCTTTTTAACGCCAATGGTGATCGCTTCCAGATTCACACCGTCTGTTGAAGAGCAGTTGCCATCAGTGAAAAAGCAAATGTTCGAGAATTTGAAGGGTGACTCTCCGCTTTTAAGAATTCATTTCCGTAGGAATACGGACTGAAGGGTACTTTATTTTCTTGATGCTGGAAGCGAAATAATTTTGCCACTTTTGTGGTTGCGTTTCATATGCTAGTTTGATCTACTCTTTTCTGAGAAAAACGATTGGACAAAAATCTGATTCGCCGATATAATTCTGGTAAATATTTAAAAGCGTAAAAAAACTGAAACTAAAAGGTTAGGCTTCTACAACAAACTTTCGAAAAAAATCAATAAATAAAATGCTTTGCTTGCTGTTATTATTTCTGTCACAGTAATGTTAGCTGGTGACATTCTATTTTATGTAATGAATAATTAACGTAGAGGGAAAGAGAGCGCATCTCGTGCTTTAGTAAAATAACTTGAAGTAATAAAAATCATGGAAAATTACCTGTTGTCCAGTTGATCGGAGTACTAGTCCTTCTAAAACTTTTAGAGTAATAAGCCATTTGGTATTTCTATGGTAACAACTTTTTGGCCTTAGCAATTGAGGTACATAATTTTGTCATTGACTTCTCTTATCGAAAACTTATTTAAATTTACTAATAAGCTAAAATTAACGATTACAAACAATTGTATGAACATTCAGGTAGGTTGATTACACTGTTTATTTATTTGCTTTTCAATTCATTTTTTTAATTAATCCTAAGGCGATTGATTGGGCACTTGTGAACGCAACATATGGAGAAGATGTGAAAAGTTCATATCAGTTTCTCTATCGTTTTAAGATTACTATCTGATAATCTAAATTTAAGAGTAGTGTAAACATTTAAAATTATCACTTATTATTAATTAATTATGGCATTGCATTTTAAAACAGTAATTACCAAAAATTACTGTTTCAAGATACCGTGTTTAGTGCATTAATTAGAATATAAAGAATCAAGCGATAAAAATTAACAAAAAGAAGAAATTTTAAAGAAGAAAATAAATTTGGGAAAAGTACTTACCTAGCAATTTATATAATGATTAGTTTTGCACAACCCTTTGAAAAAACATCCATTGTAAAATTGCAACATATAAAAAATTTACAAAAAAAAAGTGATTGTTTTCAATATTTTATGAAACTTTTGCCCTACAAGTTACAAAAAAAAAAATTTCGTTCAACCTTTTTACACACTTTTTTAAATACCTGAAAATTAACAATTTCAGGCACAAATTTTCAATTAGAAAGTATAAAAATTACTTTTGTTGAATATTTTTCAGGGTCCGTATTTGATCTAATAATGAATATATGCAAATCTGAACTAAATACCCCAATTTTAGAAACAAAACATTTTCTTCGTGATGTAGTCGTTACTTTTTGATACTTCTGTTGAAGAATAACATTTCCCGTGAATTCATGTTTCCAAAGTTTACGTTTAAAATAAATGTATACTACATATTTGTTGCTAATAACAAAAATAAACATACTTTGTCAAATGGTTTATTTATGTAATTATGTTTTTAAAAGAAAAGAAATTCTGCGAATTTATTTTTTCAGTAAAAAAAGTAAATCTAAGATCCTTTTCACTTTTTTTCTACAATAAGTAAGCTCTGTTTCAGTTGTTGCTGAAGTAAACATTTAATTGTCCTTAAATGAATTGTTTATTTCAGAAACCACTTAGTGCGCTTTTTTCAACTTTCGGAAAACTAAAAAAAAAAGAAAACTGCTTTGCAGCTTAAGTATAAGTCTAGTCAACTTCAAGTATTTTTTTACCAAATCAAAAATCTGATATTGGGATAATCTATCTTTAATTTTTTTTCCTTTAAGTTTTTCAGTTATAAATTTTTGAAAAAATTGCACTTAGGTGGTTTCTGCAATATATGAGTGTATCCAAAGTGATTCCTTAAAAATTATTATTGAAATTAAGTCAAACCATTAATTTTTACCTATTTTGATATCAAAGTTAACTAACAGATACATTTAAGTATAAAAAAGAGTTTTTACTATGCCTAAATCGAAAAGTACAAGTATACGCTACAGTATGTATAGTATATGCAAAGTACGCTACAGTATGTATATACAAAGATCTGGAATTATTCACTTATTCAGCTTCTGGCAAGTCTTCTGTCAACTTCTTGTCAGTCGTTGCCTATTGGATGATATTGTCATAGAAGGCTTCATATCCACTTTTCCCGGAGCATCCTTGTTGTAGAGAAACTGCTTGTACTTGGACACTTTGAATGGCTACTTATTTTCTTCTGGTACTTTCCTGCCTGATGTTTCGTTCGAATTTGCAATTGTCTTATATGATTTGGGAAACCACTTTTTGAAACTGAGAACAACGTCTGATATAAGGTGATATACAGTAAATCTGCCTGACTTACTAGCTTTTAGCATGAGCTCTGCATATTCGTCAGGAGTATAAATCCTGACCATCTTTCTCAAGAGACGCTTTTTGCTTCCAAAATCTTTGTCACATGTGGAAAATGAGTGACCACGTACCAGGGTAGTTGTGAGTTATTGTTTCAAACCGGTCTGAGACACAGAGGTTTAGTAAAAAACACACAACTGATGAATGCCGCCAATCGTGACGAGTGAAATTTACCGCAGAAAGAACCTAAGCGACGGCACTTGGGTTCTTTCTGAAATAAACGGAATATTTTCAATACTTCCAATTCAAAATTCAAGGCATTGCTGGTATGAAATTTAGGTTTTTACCGTGCTAAAAGATGTATTTACCTGTAAATTGCACAGTACCACCAAAAACTCATTTTTTGATATTTTGTCGCTTAGGTGGTTTCTGAAATAAACGATTCAAATACACATTTTGGTGGATTCAAGATATTTGAGAAATGAAAAATTTCATTAAAATGCTCGAGGGTTATACAAAACTATTTTGCACAAAATTTATTGAATTTTTCGATAGCTTTATATGTTATAAACTGCTTCAATAATACATTCAAAATTCATTATAAAATGTCGGTAAAACGCAGAATTCTTTTTGTAAAAATTTCGGACACATCTGCTTCATTTGACCTTTTATAATTCAACTTTTTAAACATAATAAATGAAAAAAAATTTAAACTTTAAGAACGAACAATAAACTTATTTTAAAACAAGAAGTTCTGTCAAGAACTAAACGAGCCTACTTTCCCGTACATCGATATCGGCATTCTAGCATCTGATCAATATTCTATTAATTATCTGAAACTGAAAATTATGTCAAACATACCTTTATAGCACTTAAAGCTGATTTCTAAAAGCAAAATATACCCCTCTCATCAGATGAAGTAGACACGTAAAAAGTAAATAAACGAGTAAATAAAGTTTTGTCGCACCATTTAAAGAACGTAACTGTCATAGTTCTTCCGTAGAAAAATTCCACAACCGTTTTCAAAAGAAAAATAAATAAATAAATAAAAGAACAAAGAACATCAAAACACATTTAATCAAAGAAAGAAAAAAAATCGTTATAAAATGTCTCGAATTTCATTTTTAATCCGTTGCCAGTTAATAAATATAAATAAAGAATAAAATGCTCTCGTGAATGAAAAATTTTTGTTAACAAAAAAAATCGTCTGCCAAAAAAAAAAAAAAACAATAGTAATAAATTAAACAAAACAAATAAATAAATAAACAAAAAATCGTCTGCCCAGTCAGTCATTTTTTCTGAGCCTGCATTTCCGCCATGTTTGCGTTGTCGGAGTCGGAATCAGAGTCCTCACAGAAGATTATTCAGAAAAGTACTTTACAATACATTATTTATCAAAACCATTTTCTTGCAAAGTTAGTTTGAAGGAAATCCGCCTTGAAGTTCAGAATCAACATTCAATTTAAATTTCTCCGTAGGCGCTCATGTTAACATTTTTTCTGAACGGTTCATCATTAAACGAAAAATGGTTCAAATTGAAAAGTGAAATATAGGAATGAACCTCTCCAAAATCTTTCGAACAAAAAAAAGTTTATTCAATTCGGACGGTTCACTTAAAAGTTATTAGGTGGGGAAAGGTTGTTTGAACGGTTCAATGTTGAACGAAAAAAAATGTTCAAATTGAAAATTTAAATACGGTAATGAAGCATCCTTGCCGAGATCTTTTGAACAAAAAAAAAAGTTTGTTTAAATCGGACTGTTCATTCAAAAGTTATTAGGTGTGAGAGCTTGTTTGAACCGTTCAATGTTGAACGAAAAATTGTTCAAATCGGAAATTTAAAAACGGGAATGAAGTATTCTTGATAAGATCTTTCGAACAAAAAAAAAGTTTATTCAATTCGGACGGTTCACTTAAAAGTTATTAGGTGGGGAAAGGTTGCTTGAACTGTTCAATGTTGAACGAAAAATTGTTCAAATCGAAAATGTAGATACGGGAATGAAGTATCCTTGATAAGATCTTTCGAACAAAAAAAAGTTTGTTCAAATCGGACTGTTCATTAAAAAGTTAGTATCGCGAGGCAGGTTGTTTGAACGGTTCAAAGTTGAACCAAAAATTGTTCAAATCGAAAAATAAAATATGGGAATGAGCTGTACTCGCCGAGATCTTTCCAACAAAAAAAAAATTGTTCAAATCGGAATGTTCAATCAAAAATTATTAGGGGGGGACAGACAGACCGACCGATCGACCGACAGACCGACACACAAATTCTCCATCTCAATACCCTACTTTCAAATTTTTATTTTTTCGATTTTCATTGTACCTTTTTATTTCTTTTTGGCTTTTTTTTAACTTGGCGATATTTTTTGGACTTGGCGATATTTTTTGGGCTTGGCGATATTTTTTGGACTTGGCGATATTTTTTGGACTTGGCGATATTTTTTGGGCTTGGCGATATTTTTTGGACTTGGCGATATTTTTTGGACTTGGCGATATTTTTTGGGCTTGGCGATATTTTTTGGACTTGGCGATATTTTTTGGACTTGGCGATATTTTTTGGGCTTGGCGATATTTTTTGGGCTTGGCGATATTTTTTGGGTTTGGCGATATTTTTTGAGTTTGGCGATATTTTTTGAGCTTGGCGATATTTTTTGGGCTTGGCGATATTTTTTGGGCTTGGCGATATTTTTTGGACTTGGCGATATTTTTTGGGCTTGGCGATATTTTTTGGACTTGGCGATATTTTTTGGACTTGGCGATATTTTTTGGGCCTGGCGATATTTTTTGGGCTTGGCGATATTTTTTGGGCTTGGCGATATTTTTTGGGCTTAGCGATATTTTGGGCGATATTTTTTGGGCTTGGCGATATTTTTTGGGCTTGGCGATATTTTTTGGGCTTGGCGATATTTTTTGGACTTGGCGATATTTTTTGGACTTGGCGATATTTTTTGGACTTGGCGATATTTTTGGGCTTGGCGATATTTTTTGGACTTGGCGATATTTTTTGGGCTTGGCGATATTTTTTGGACTTGGCGATATTTTTTGGGCTTGGCGATATTTTTTGGGCTTGGCGATATTTTTTGGGCTTGGCGATATTCTTGGGACTTGGCGATATTTTTTGGGCTTGGCGATATTTTTTGGACTTGGCGATATTTTTTGGGCTGGGCGATATTTTTTGGACTCGGCGATATTTTTGGACTTGGCGATATTTTTTGAGCTTGGCGATATTTCCTTGAAAAGACCTTTCGAACAAAAAAAAGTTTGTTCAAATCGGACTGTTCATTCAAAAGTTAGTATCGCGGGACCGGTTGTTTGAACGGCTCAAAGTTGAACCAAAAATTGTTCAAATCGAAAAATCAAATACGGGAATGAGCTGTACTCGCCGAGATCTTTCCAACAAAAAAAAGTTTGTCCAAATCGGAATGTTCATTCAAAAGTTATTAGGGGGGGACAGACAGACCGACAGACCGACCGACAGACCGACAGACCGACCGACACACAAATTCCCCATCTCAATACCCTACTTTCAAATTTTTAATTTTTCGATATTTATTTCATTTTTTTGTTTCTTTTTGACTTTTTTTTACTTGGCGATATTTTTTGGACTTGGCGATATTTTTTGAACTTGGCGATATTTTTTGGACTTGGCGACATTTTTTAGATGCATTAAGCCAATTTTAATGCTTTTTTCGTCTCTTTTATTTTTAACGGGAAAGTAGGCTAAAAAGGAGAACAGAGTACAACCCAAGTTACTGTAACCTGGCTTTCATGTATCCAGCTCAAAATGCTTGTAGGAGCAAAAAAGATTTAGTTTTAATTTTAAACTTTATTTTGAAACAATAAATAAAGCTAAAACTAAGAAATTTTTAGAAAAAAAACTTTATTTTATAAGACTATATCGATGGGAAAATTATATGAAACAAAAGTTAAATTTTGAAAGCATGCAGAAATTTACTTTTAAGGAGAGAGAGAAAGACAACACACATGTCCCTATAACCTGGCTTTTATCTACACTGCTGAAAGAGTCTTCTAGTAACAAAAACAAATTTACAGTTTATGTTTGAAGCTCTGTTTTTTGACACAGTAGTAGGACTTGAAACTGAGAAATTTCTATAAACAAATTATATTTTTTAAAACATGGCAAGCAAAACTATAATTAATGAAACAAAATTAAAAATTTTAAATGCCCTATCAATTTATTAAAAAAATTAGACGACAACGCATAGGACTAATCAGGTTTTTATCATTGCTAAAAAATCCTCAGAAGTAACAGAAACAAAATTATAGCTTGTACTTAAAACTTTTTTGTCACAACAAATGAAAACAATTAAAGATTTAGAATGTAAAATAAATTGATTTTTGTAAAGGTAAAATGAGAATAAAAAGGCAACCGTAACTTTTTTTTTGTACACTTCTAAAAGAGCTATTCAGTAACAAAAGAAAATCTAGTTTCTGTTTTAAGCTTTATTTTTCCATAATAAATAAAGCAGAAACTGAGAAATTTCTAGAAACAAAATTCAATGAAATAAGACATAATGATTAAAAAAAATAAGTAAATGGCACAAAATTTAGATTTTTCAAACACGCAAAAAAATTGATTTTTAAAAAAGTCAAAAAGAAACGCCAATGCATGTAACTGTAACTTATAAATTATCAACACTGCTAAGAAAAATGCCCAATAAATAGCAAAAACAAGTTTATAGTTTGCGTCGTAGGCATTTTTTGCGGCACAACAAATAAAGCGAAAGCGGAATAATTTTCAGAAAGAATTCTGTCTTATACGACATAATGAATAAAAAAATGAAATGAAATAAAATTTAAATTTTTAAAACGCACAATAAACTGATTACATAAAAAAGAGCATTAAGAGGTATTACGCGTGAACGTAACCTAGTTTTTATCTGTACCGCTAAAAGACTTACTTTGGTACAATGAATGAAGCTGAAAATGTAGCTGGATGTACAATTTCTTTTTAATGTATTACCTTGGCACAATAAACAAAGCCGAAATGGAGGAAAATCAACCCAGAGGCTTAAATGTTCAAAGCAAAATAGTTTCATTTAAATACAATGGATATATTTATAATGCTTTTTCTTTTTTTTTTGTCTTAGAAAAGGTAGATGCACTGCGTTTTCTATGTATTAGATTTTAAATATTGTCATAGCATTTTTAACAATTTGTGGCTATGCATAAAGGTTTTTCTTTCTTTTCGCAACCAAGTTATTGTCAACCGACTATTTTTTCCACATTTATTTATTTATTTTGTTTTATTTACTTATTCTTTTATTTATTCAAATAATTGTATTTACTTAATTTTATAGCTACTTGTTTATTATTTACTTATTTTTCTCAAAGTTATTATTTGATAACGCCTGATATCGAACGGCATAAACTCTTGAGCGAATTAAAAACTTTTCAACTTTTAAAAATATTATAAAAAAAAAAAAATTTAAACTTATTAGAGAACAGCAAGCGTATTTCATCATTTATTCTACCGAAAATGACTCCTATGCGCAAATGAAGATAAAAAGGGAGAAAGAATCAGCAGCTTTGAATACGTATGAAATTATGAGTCTGTAAATTCAATTCGTTAAAAATAAATCATTTCCGTATAGTAACTGATTTCATGAAATTTAAAAACGAAAATCCCTAATAAAAGTTTTCTGGTTTTGAATATACATATAGCACCAGATTATAAAAAAAAAAATATTCATCCTCATTTCTTTGCATTCAACAACCTTGCAATTAATAGTCACCATTCACTTACACTGCTTTTTCTCCGTCATTGCATGTTTTTCAGTCAGTGAAACACGATCTCGTTCTTAAGCATAAACATTTCAATTCGTAGATCAAATCCAACATCCTAATACGATTTCCGAACTCTATTATTCGTGCATTTTGTCTCAATATTTCTCCTCTTTCAATATTTGTTCACAGTTTCAATCGATTCAACGTTGTGCAATGTTATTTACTAGGCTGGGAGTGGGCTGCCAATATAAAATGCTCCCAAGATAACCGCCGGCAACTTCTTTTCAAACTTCTATATTTCAAAAGCATATTTAAGTTTTTCTGATGTATTGAAGAGATGCCGCCTTCGGCCAGCAGTTGAATCAACTTCATATGCTATCTGTTATTGAAGAAAAAAAGTTTTTATTTAATTTTATTTCATATTCAGTAGCTGTTATTAAATTTGTGTATCGAATTAAATTCCTATTAGAAAACGCTTTGAAAAAAAAAACTCGACACGTAATACACGATTTGACAGACGCTTCAATGTCATGCAAGCGATACATTTGTAACAATAATGGCTTCAAGACATTAATGTATTTACATATATGTGTGCATAGTTTTTGCTGTTTTTTGACCGAATATACCTTGCGTTCGAAACTTTACCCCACCCCCTGAAAAAGCTTTAAATCACGGGCCTGTTTATTATTGTTAATTATAATTATTAATGTTGTTATTTTTGTTATTATTATTATTTTTATGTTATTATTATTATTTTTATGTTATTATCTTTATTGTTATTATTATTAACATCATCTTTTTTACAAATATTAGTGTTCCTTGAAAAATACTCTTTTTTCGTACTTCAAATTTTGTGGTACTTAATCGTTTTCATCGAGAAACCTGCTTTAATTTCCTACAAATTGATTTTTAAGATGATGCTTTTAATAACAGTTACGTACCCCTTTCGAGATACTGTGGTAAAATCTAGTTTAGTCATGAAATATTACTACACGTTTGCCGAATACATTGCCATAACTTAATGGTTTTTGCTTTGTTGCCTCTGATTTTGGTTTACCAATCGGAAAAAATATGTTGAAGTATGTATTACTCTTTAAATAGTTAATTGATTTCAAAAAACTAAACTGAATGCTAATGTGGATCAGTGTTTCCACAGTGAAAGTCAAGCTTTTATAACTTGAGTTAGCTTAGCAGATAACTCAGCCTTTAACGATTGTTTGTGAATGTATTTAGCATATTACCAACATTTTAAAAATAAAGTTGATATACATTAAGAAGCCTCAAAATACATCTAACTAAAACAACTTATTAACGAAAATGTCTTCAAAGATTTAATTTGAACTTGATGGAATCCCGCGCAGCATATTCAAAACTGAATTTCAATTAAAATGTAATTTAAATAATAAACTGCCCTTTTAGAGAGGAGAAAAATCACTTTTCAAAAGCTTTTTCTTTTTCATTAATAAATAAATTTGTTTAATTTTTTAACAACTCAGATGACTATATCATACTTTTTAATATCTATTATTATTTACCGTATTTATGATAAAACTAAAAGTACTATGATAACTTATTAATTTACTGGAAAGGGTTCAAAGGCGTTCTCCAAGGATAGTAAATGGGCTTACAAATTTAGATTATAGTTCCAGGCTTTACAGTCTTGAGCAAAGGAGAGTCAGAGGGGGCATTATCCAGTTGTTTAAGTTCATCAAAATGAACGATGTTGATGGGCTAAATTTTTGCTTAGAAAGCAGGACAAGGGAACACTGTTTTAAGCTATTTAAGTCTCAGGATAACCTAGAGGTGAGGTAAAATTACTATTTCAGTAGGGTTGTGAGTACCTGGAACAGCTTACCGGAGGAGGCCTTGGATCTTTATTGGAGATTGTAATTTGACTAGGACCAGCCTAGTTGGGCCTAGAGCCTGTAATTGTTTGTCATCTTTTGTATTTGTATTTGTATCAATGTATACTGCTAAAATAACTTTTCTCTTTGCAGAAAGTTTTTATAACAAGTGTAAGCAAGTTATCCAATTGACCGCTTACTCGTCGCACTTTTTTTCCAAAAACTGATCAAAATTCATCAGGTTTTTTTATTTTTGTTTTTTTATGTTCATAATATTTTAAACATATTAAAATAAAAAATACTGCATTTTCTTTCGGATTTAGTGGTTTTTTAAAGGTAGAAAATTTTAATCAATTTACCCAATTTCACCTTAAAGTTTGCTTCATCGACCAAATCCTTTCGAAACTCCAAATTTGTTTTTCTTCCACCTTCTTTAGTAGGTGCAGTAGTTGTAGAAATAAAAGCTAATACGGGCACGACAAAAAGTTAAAATTTTGAAGCTTTAAAAATATCAGAAACGCAGCCCGTATGAGACACGGGCACGACAAAATTTGACCGAATATTCTGCCCGTATGAGGAACGGGCACGACGACTAAGCGGTTAAAAAAAAGGTAGGGGGTATTTTGAGCCCATAAAAAAAAAGGGAATAAATGAAACTGAAACAAATTTTATGCAAACTATCAAATTAGTAGATTCGTGCATGAAATTCAAAATCATACAATTCCGCAGAAAAATAACTCTGAAAACTAATGTTATTAGCTTTTTACAACCCAATTATCGTAAGAATAAATACTTTATTAGGAAACTTAAAAGCAACTAATATTTTACTTTGTTTAATTATGTTTTTAGGTTCATGCTTCACTGCAACATGTAAGGTGAGTTTAATGTAAAAATTTCTGATAAATTTTTATTTGTTGTGCTCAGTTTCCGTTTATGCTAACAGTTCATCATACTAGTAGGGGAATGTGGGGCAAAGTGAAATAGTAAAATATTTCCGTAGTTTGCACCGCCACCTATCTTACAATATTTTAACCTAGTTTCTAAACACGTAGTTGAGTCCAGTCAAGAAATAAATAGCTCTCAAGATCAACGAAAAAAATACTGCAAGTCATTCTCAAAGTTTGATATAAATATTGCAATATTTCGTGCTTTGTCAAAAATACTTCTTGCAATCATAAAATGATAAAGTTTTCGTAATTATCATTTTAAGTATTAAGACCTACTGACATCCAGTGCAGTACTTATTTAGTTCACACTAGGATTTTTTTATTTATTTTAAAGGTGGAGTGCAATTTTTCAAGGTCACACAGAGCAAAGTGGGTGGGGTATGTAAAAACAGTTCTTTTTGTTTACTTATTCATTCAATTATTAAATCATTTATGTATTTATTCATTTATTAATTCTTTCATTTCAAACTTACTTATTGTTTTTATTTATTCTGTCATTCACTTATTTTTTTACTCATTCACTGTTTTCTTCACCCATTTGTTTTGCCTCAAATACACTGCGATGCAAAAGTTTAGACAAAATGCAAATGTGTGAATAAAAAGAAAACTATTCACCTAAATGCTTTCAAATTTCTACTGCAGGTACACAATATGGTCCCAAATACATGTCTGGAGTTCTTAAAACTATAACTGGAATCAAATTTTGGATATTACAAAAGACATTTTTTTACACTGTTGCAAAAGTTTAGACAGTAGTCAGATTTTATGCAAATATCCCTAGAAATGTGATTGATGGAGGAAATGTGGGACTGTATTATTCATTTATAAAGTGAAGAGATTGCTGAATAAATAATTAAAATCTCAAAAGCTCTTTAGTTCTCGTGTAAAGAAGATGAGAAAGTTTGGAAGCCGAAATTTGAAAATGAACCTACTTTATTAATTTTTTGTCTTTTAAATCGTCTCTAGTATGGTAGTACATTGTTTTTTACTTTGTAGAGAGCAAATTCAGACATGCGTATTGATCAAAAAGTCCATGAAAAATTATATTTCTTAAGGATGAAGGAATTGAAAAAGCGGCTCAGACTGACGATTCGCCCCTTAATCCTACAAAACTTCAACTTGGGTCAAAAACAGCACGTGACAGCATAAGTAGATGAACAACTGAATCGAAATGCATAAAAACAACAAAGAATTGTGCCTGAGCCTTTTCGAACAGAGTCCCAAATAAGCCAGATTTTAATGTGAAAAGCAGCATATGTATCATCGTGACTAAAAATAGAATGGTACTTTCTTTGATTAAAATTATTCAAATTGGGATGGCCTAGATGGATTATAATTATTTTCACGGAACTTGAGAAATATCCAATGATCATATGCTGTGCTGCTTTTACCATTAAAATCCGGGTTATTTGGGACACTCTGTCCAAAAAGGCTTAAGCACAATTCTTTGTTTTTTTTATGCATTCCGATTCAGTTGTTCATCTACTTATGCTGTCACATGCTGTTTTTGACCTAAGTTGAAGTTTTGCAGGATTAAGGGGCAAATCGTCAGTCTGAGCCGTTTTTTCAATTCCTTCATCCTTAAGAAATATAATTTTTCATGGACTTTTTGATCGATACGCATGTCTAAATTTGCTCTCCACAAAGTAAAAAGCAATGTACTACCATACTAGAGACGATTTAAAAGACAAAAAATTAATAAAGTAGGTTCATTTTCAAATTTCGGCTTCCAAACTTTCTCATCTTCTTTACACGAGAACTAAAGAGCTTTTAAGATTTTGATTATTTATTCAGCAATCTCTGCACTTTATAAATGAATAATACAGTCCCGCATTTCCTCCACCAATCACATTTCTAGGGATATTTGCATAAAATCTGACTATTGTCTAAACTTTTGCAACAATGTAAAAAAATGTCTTTTGTAATGTCCAAAATTTGATTCCAGTTATAGGGCCGAATTCAAGTGAAACACCATTGCAGTCGCTTCGAGGCGATCGCATATTGCAACCGCTACTGTAAGTCGAATTCAAGTGAATTCGTTTCACTTGAATCCAAATTTTGGAATTTGCGATTGCATTGGTGAGTTGCGATCGTCCGTGTTTCACTTGAATTCCTGCCATAGTTTTAAGAACTCCAGACACGTATTTGGGACCATATTGTGTACCTGCAGTAGAAATTCGAAAGCATTTCGTTGAATAGTTTTCCTTTTATTCACTTATTTGCCGTTTGTCTAAACTTTTGCATCGCAGTGTATTAATTATTTAAATATTTTTTATTCATTTATTGTTTCATAATTAATTCCTTTATTCGTTTATTTATAAATTTATATGATATGATGAAAATTATTTTTAATGACCAAATAGAAAATCTTTCTTTGCAGAAGTATTTCTTTTTTATACTTTGCCCCACGATTTTTTTTTTTTTTTTTTTTTTGAAGTGAAAAATGTCCACCTCATATTGAAGGTTCAAAAAATTACTACCAAAAGTGAAAACTAATATTTCAACACAAATTGTATCACAAAAAAAAATTATTTATTCCTTATGTACAATTTTCAAAACAAATTTTCTATTTTTTCATTTTGAAGCTGGTAAGTAATCGTAACTATTTTACTCTGCCCCACAGTCCTCTTCTTTAATTCTCTCTCTGTTTTACGAATGCATTGTATAATTGTTTCATGGAGCACAATCACAAAACCAACATTATGAATTCATTCATAGTTAACATCTGCGTTGTAGTTGAAACCAATTGTTCCTGCTATACATTGCTAGGCATGGATTAGGTAACAATTCTGGATTAAATGATCATGGATTTCATAGGGGGGATTGATGACTATTTGCTAAATTCTTTGAACAAAAGAAAGAAATTATGATAAAAAAAACGACAAATATTAGCTAGCAATAGCTATTCGTTATACTATGTAAACAGAAAAATGAATGATGAAGAAAGACCTGTAATTTATCAGTGGCGTTTTCTCTAAAGTATGAATTTTTCATTATGATTATAAATGTAACTAAACTTGAAATGACGAAGAGTTTTAACTAGTTGTAGTCTGGTGACAGAAATGACGCATGGGATGCTTCAATACCACAAAATTTTGGATGTGGAAGATGCTAACTATTGATTTAAAATCTAAGTGCTTCTGGAAGTGTATTTTAAAAACATATTTTTTTGATCATTTGTATCTTTCTTATGTCCTGAACACTCTTTTTGATCGTCAAAAAGCACTGAAGTGCAAATCAGATGTCATTTTTTGCATCTAAGCACTTAATATATTTTTTGCATCTGAATTGAAGATTCTTAACGAACCTTACTCTCAAGATATAGAACAAAATTTCTCCCTTGCAACTAACTCGCTTGTAACTGTAAATGTACCCAAATTCTGCCGCAGATATCCACTTCTAACATAATGAATATAGCATGCCGAATATCCATCCTTCTCGGTCATGACAGCTCGTTTTAAATGGAACAATCTCTCGGATTGGATTGATTGAAGTCGAGTAGCAGGACTTGATTACTGACCCCAACATCGGGCACGGTTAGCACTAATCGGTCAATGCCGCATACTCCAGCGTTTACCCACTACATTATGCGAAAATTCGTTAGAGTATTGAACTGAGCAAATACAGCTGAATCTCGGTTAACCGGCCCCCGTTCATCCGGATCTTCTGCTAATCCGGCTCAAATGTGTAAAGTTAAAAAAAAAAAACTTATAGTGCAGCCAGATCAGGGAATGAATATCACACAGAGAATGAACATCTGGCAATTCGATTAAAACAATAAGGTTTTTAAATAGACTTTTTAGATGAATTGGCAATAGTAAAGTCTTTCTATACATTTCCAGATGAAAACAACAAGAAAATGCTGTGTTTGTCCACTGTTCGGGGTGCTCATTCCCTGGGTTAGAGCACTTTTCGTCATTTCAACCCCCACAAAAAAAAAAAACTGATGCAGAGCCATAAAAGTTTCCCCAATATTTTTTTCTTAATTTACATTTTCCGTCTATTTTTTTTTTTTTTTTTACTGTCAAATCCTACAATTTTTAAGGATGTCATGAATTTTTGAAAAAAAAAATCACTTAGGTGTTTATTAATTGGTTGGTCTACTCAACTCAATATAATAATAATTCACGATAGCAATTACATAGCTATAAGTACGCCAAAAATATCCAGTAGTTTTTAAGACTGGAACGCCCCTCCTCCCCTTTCTTTCGTTAAATATACATGTACAGTCATAGAAAAAAAACGAAACACTCTGAATTATTCGGCTGCTATACGTGCTAAGAACAAAAGAAAGGTGTCTTCTGACATGGATTAAAGTCTTCTTTAAAACTATGTGAGTAAAATTTTGATAAGGGGCTATATACAAAGTGAAATGAACTCAAACTCTGAATTTTCAAATGGGAACCCCTACATTTGATTACATAATTATGCGCGGAGGGCCAAAAGTAAGCTGAGTACCGAGCGGCATCACTTTAGAACCAGTAGAATAGAAAATATGACCGACTAAAGATTTAGGAACCACCACCACATGTAAAATGCTACTTTCAAGGTTAAAGTTTACAAATAGTAGACAAATCATACTTTTCGAAGAAATTAACTAAAGCTAATCGCTATAATACGTTTGCTTTTTGTAATTAATTAAAAATTCCCGGGATTGGTAAAAGTTATAATATTTTTTTTTAACTTAGGCGAGAAAACCCTGCTGTTAGAGTTCAAGGGAAAAGTGCAACATTTGATCTTTTTGTTTAAAGTCTTTGTATTAATATAAACTACTGAATTAGGATTGGCAATAATGTTAAAACCGTGGCTCAGAATTAAAAAAAAAAACATCTAATCGTCGCAGATTATTCCGAATAATCTTCCGAGATGCCACATTTTTCTGTGATTTCAATTATCCACGTAAAAAGTTTTCTGAATTGCTGCCTGTTGCATAAAAGCAGACTTCTCACTGATGGATAAAAATTGGATTGTCTACCAGTTTCAAAATATACTCAGCAGTTTTATTAACCGCTTCGCTTTTAACGTATAATTACTGTTGAAAACTAAATACTATATAAAAACGCTGAGCATATTCTGCAACTAGTGGATAAGCATATTCCTCTTTTTTAACATAGAAATTTCCTGCTGTTGTTTCAGTTTGCACAGTTGTATATGGTCCCAAAAAATGGTTCTCTTAGCATATCTTAAAAACTATTGGATATTTTGAGCTCCCATTTTGTATTCTCCTTTGAAACCACTTCTAGATTGTTTCTCCATCAAAATATTATATGGTTCCAGATCATCATTTTTTCAAATATTAATTTCATAATTCATAAAAAATTCAAATTTTTATCTGAGAAATGACGTTTTTATTGTTGGGTTGGTTCATACTTTGATATAAAAAAACAATATTTGCCGTACATAATGTGGTTTAGGTATTATATGCACAAGTATCAAAAATATTTTTAAATTACGGGACGGTTTTTTCTCAGTTCAATTGTGAAGCAACAGATGGAGCAAATTTAAAACGGTTTGGTATACAAAGTTAAATGAAATTGATTATCACAAATATGCCATAAAAAGGGAGTTTTCGGAGCAAATTTTAAAGTTGATGCCAATTTTTATATGAAGACGACCCCTTAACAACAATTCACTAATAGAAATTTATAGAGCACATTATTCCTGAAAAAATAACATATTACACGTGTCTCTAGTGGTAATAGTCTTCGAATACGAGCGAGTGTTTCGTTTTTTCTATGACTGTACCTGCATAGATCGTACTATAAAATACAGTAATCTACCAAACACCATGGCATATTTGGAGCGACTATCCAACACCACTGCAACTGATTAATTCGTGATAATGTGCTTGCACGAAACGATTGTAAGAAATTGTGCTATAAGCAATGTTATTTGCTGTAATGAAAAATAATCCTAAATATAATTTAAAAAACTAAAAAATACGCTTTTAGAGTTAATCAAACTAAACAGAAGATTTTCAAAACTATTGAATATCCGATAAGTTTACACGCATTTATAATACATCAACATGTAATATAGTTTAGCCTTCAGTAAAAATAATAGTATTAGATATATTACTTTTAAATTTTACAATAAACGTAAATTTTATCTTTTCTTCATAGTTACATACATACATACATACATACATACATACATACACACATACATACATACATACATACATACATACATGTGACACTAATAAAAGCATATTAAAAATGACAGCTTCTTTAAGTACTTGCCTCACTTATTACATTGCAAAAAAATCAGTGATGTTTCTGAAAAAAAATGAGCATGTCTGGATAATATCAGGAAAGATTCCCGCTAAAAGTCAGTAACTTTCCTGAAGTTAACCAGAAATCTGCTTGAAATATTCTGAAAACTTCCCCAAAAAAAGTAAGTCACATTTTTGGAATACACTAGATCCTTCTAAGCAGACTTAGGTATGTTTATGCTAACAGCCTAGCGCCTTTCTGATTTACCAGGAAACTGCTAAATCATCTTAGAAAACGTGGGCCTAAGCTTATGTGAATTACAAGCAGATAGCAAACTGCTTATTTGCTGCGCTTTTATTTCAGTAGGTACCTTATTAGCAGCTATTTTAAAATAAAATATTCTCTTATTCAGTACTAGCGGTACCCGCACGGCTTTGCCCGTGGTATAAAATTAAAAGTTCATTTGTAAAATAATTGATATAGCAGAAAAAATGCTCTATTTCAGTTATAATTCAACTATAATTCCTTCAAAGTATGATATAAAAATCTGATATGGACCCCACACTACTTAATTTTACGTGTAAATTGCTTAATTGATGCCTTAAGTGCTAAAATAGTGCTTGGAGTGAGCAAGATAACAATTCAAACATTTGTATCCCTAGTTTGCTACGAAACAATGCAAAAAAATATTTTACAATGATTAATCTCCTAAATATCGCCGATTTTAACATCATTCGGTGGATTTTTCGCAAAATATCGCCAATAGCGCCAAATTGAACCAAAAAAAAATTTTTTTTTCGCTAAATTGGCGTCAAACACTTGGCGACCAAAAGCTTGGCGATATATCGCCAAGTGGTCGCGCCAATTCATTTCACTTTTGTCTGCATTGAAAACACTGATTTACCCCATAAAAGTGGTAAAACACCCCCTTGGGGACATTCGGATGCAACTCCAAGGAGAGGTGCACAAAAATAAGCCAAAAGCGAAAATAAGAGCAATTTTGTTGCTCACAGAAACCAACAGAAATCTTACCAAAGTTTAAAAGAAGAAGAAAGTTTTCTTTCCTAGCTTTAAAAACAAAACAATACATTTTCCGAAATGAAACACTTTAAAAAGAACGATGCAACATCGCAATTGATACGATATTTGGTTAATCTGTGAATTAGGTACCCTTTTCTCGCTAAATGGGCGATAAGCGCGCCAAGCGTAGTAACCCTGACTATTTTGCGTAGTTTCTCTCGGAGCTTTCAACTCCGCGAGACATTCAAAAACGCGCCAGTTGGTGACTTTTTGAAAACGCGCCAAGCATTGTACCAAAGCACATTTTCACCGGGAAAAAGACAGGTTTGCCAGAGAATTGAAACAGAAAAATACTACGCCTCCTCTAAATAAAATATATTACAAAATAGTACTGTTTTCAAACGTTGCCGAAATCAATATTGCTGAAATGCGACATCAATGAAAATGAAAAAAAAAAAAAAAATCTGCCAAATATTTTAATTAAGTCATTAAAGTATATTGGAAACAGGGTTGCCAGAAAAATACTACGCTCCTTATTTCGGCCGAAAAAATACTACTGTAGTATCAAAAATACTACGTCTGGCAACGCTGGAAAAAGAACGAAAAAAAAAAGGTATGAAAACGTAACCATTGTAACAACATGAAAAGTTGATTTCTGTTGATAAAATAATTCATTTTATCTCTCTTTTCAAACAAATTTTATTCTGGAGCTGAACCATTTTAGAATCGTTTGGCTTGCTTTACTGAAGGTAAGCCTTGAATTCCGGAATTCTAAAAACAATTATTACAGCTCTCCTGATGATCGTAGAAACTTCGAAAAAACTTCATTTTATGCAGAAAATTTCAAGCTTTCGAATGACATAAGACTTGAAAATGTGTATGAAATATTTCTTCCCTATTTTATCGAATTTCCGCTAAGAATTCGAATAGGAAAAGAACGAAATGGAATTTTCGAAAAATCGCTTCGAGGTACAAAACTACATGCTACAAACTAATTTTGTGCCAAGTGGCATGAAAATCGACCGAATGGTTTTGGCGCTACGCGCGAAACAGACAGAAAGACAGACAGAAAGAAAGAAAGAAAGAAAGAAAGAAAGACCCACCTTCAGCTTTATTATTAGTAGAGATAGAGAAGAGAAATCAAAAAGAAGTAATTGCAAACAGCATGTATATTACTTGAATAAATTAAAGGTATTTCTGGATTTATTGTTATACTCTCACAAGGAGTTCGAAGCATAATACTACTATAATAAGCTACAAAATTTTATAGTGATAGCCATTGGCCACCATTGAGCCCGCGAAATCTTTAAATAAACGGGCTAAAGCATAGGGTAAACGGTAAAAGTCAGATTTCTAGTCTAAACTTCACGAATTATGACTGCCGAAAAATCGCTTTTCATTTGAAAAAAAAACCAACGTTCTCGATGTGCTCATGATTTAAATACCCTATCAGAACCAAATGATTTTACACTGTGAATGGGTTACGTTTTATTAAAAACAAATGCTTTTACCCTTAAAAAAAGGCTTATCACTTAATTATAAGTATCTGCGAAGTAATTTCAAACTAAATAAAAACTCCCGAATATTTGTGGAATAGGTTGGCACTGTAACCGCGGATATGTGAGTATCGCGAATAATCGAATAATAGGTAAAAAACGATATTAATGAGTGAAATAGTTTAAAAAAAAGTCAAAAACGCAACACGTACTTTCAGATTTTAGTTTAAAAGGACAACATTGAATTTTAAAAATATCTTGAAAAGCTAAAAACGACGCATAACGCACTTTTTTTTCTTTTGCATTCAGTAAATCATTGCCATAAAAAAGGAAAACCAAAGTAAGAGAGAACCGCGGATAAGCCAAACCGCTTATAATCTGACCGCCGATAATCGGAAGTTTACTGTATTTAATGTTAGATATTTTATCTTTGAAATTAAAAATCTTCATCTTATTTACAACAAACGCTTTAAATTATTCCTCCTTATTTAAAAATATAACAGACTAGCTTATTACCCGACGCTGCTCGGTGTTGCATTATGTTTAACTTATTTCATGCTAATATGAAATAGGTGAGCCTTAATTTGATAATTCATTGTCAATCGTCATCTTTGTAGGAAAATACTTATATTTGAATGTGTCAAATTTTATCAATTTGTATGCTTAAAGGCTTATCTCTATTACTCTACGTATTCAAAATTGAAAGAAAATGACCATTTTGTGGAAAAATATTTGAATTTGAGCTTTTTGGATTTTTTTTTTAATTTCAAAACCCGCCTATGGGAATTCTCTTGCATCAAGGAACCTCTGTGCCAAGTTTGATGAAAATCCGACGAAAACTGGATTTGTATAAGAAACAAATATATATATATATATATATATATATATATATATATATATATATATATATATATATATATATATATATATAAAAATTACGTGTCCCTGTGTTTGTGACCAATGGACTCCTCAGCTACTGAACCGATTTTATCCAAATTTTACACGCAATTTCAGTTTGGTCCAACTTAAATGATAGGATAGTTTTTATCTCAATTTAGGACCGCAATATATTTTTTATTGCAAATTATGTATTTAGCTACCAGCTTTTCTGTGTTCTTGGCTAAGCCTTTTTACTAAGCCTTTTTTGACACCTCCATGGCTGAGCGACATAAAGCACACGTTCTGGCAGCTTCTGGAGCGCAGTAAACAAGTAATAATCTTTCTTATAATATATAAAAATTACGTTTCCCTGTGTTTGTGTCCAATGGACTCCTCAGCTACTGAACCGCTTTTAATCAAATTTTGCACGCAGTTTCAGTTTGGTCCGACTTAAATGATAGGATAGTTTTTATCTCAATTTAGGACCGCAATATATTTTTTATTGCAAATTATCTATTTAGCTACCAGCTTTTCTGTATTCTTGGCTAAAATTCTTTAAACATACCCGAAATGCCACCACATAATCTGCGGTTAAAAATTGGTTCACCCATAGATCTTCTACGTAATTTAAATCCACCGAGATTATGCAATGGTACGCGTTTAGTTATCAAAAAAATCACCGGGAACATTATTGAGGCAATCATTTTGACTGGCAAGTTTAAAGATGAAGTAGTTCTGTTGCCACGTATCCCAATGACACCGTCAGAATCTTCAATACCCTTCAAAAGGCTACAGTTTCCCATTCGTTTAGCTTTCGCCATGTCCATTAATAAGTCCCAAGGACAAACAATGTCAATTTGCGGTTTAGATTTAGAAAATCCATGTTTTTCCCATGGGCAACTATAGGTCGCTTGCTCCCGTGTGGGAAAACCGTCCAATCTATTTTTGTTTACAAGAGACAGATTAACAAAGAATATTGTGCACCGATTAGTGACTGAAATTAAAAATGATTATAATTCAAAAAATAACAAATAATATTGGTTAATTATATACCCTACCTACATTATTAAAAAATAAAATGTTACATTAAAAATAAATGAAAAATGTTACAATAGCAATTAGCAAATTTTTAATTAACTCAATTGTTACAAGCTTGAATATAATATTTCTAAGTACTAAAATGCTACATTTTTTGTTGATTTTTTTGTTTCTAGCAAACTTAGGAAATTTTTGTTCGATTGTTTCCATGTTTTGACCTCAAATTCATATTTATATAAAGTTAATCTCTATGTAATAAAGTTTTTCGTTTCTATTGAAACATTATAGTTTAACCCATACCTTAGCCACAGCAACGCGTGGCCGGGTCAGCTAGTATATATATATATATATATATATATATATATATATATATATATATATATATATATATATATATATATATATATATATATACACACTGCGATGCAAAAGTTTAGACAAAATGCAAATATGTGAATAAAAAGAAAACTATTCAACGAAATGCTTTCAAATTTCTTCTCCAGATACACAATATGGTCCCAAATACGTGTCTGAATTTCTTATAACTATAACTGGAATCAAATTTTGAATATTACAAAAGACATTTTTTTACATTGTTGCAAAAGTTTAGACAATAGTCAGATTTTATGCAAATATCCCTTGAAATGTGATTGGTGGAGGAAATGCGGGACTGTATTATTCATTTATAAAATGCAGAGATTGCTGAATAAATAATCAAAATCTCAAAAGCTCTTTAGTTCTCGTGTAAAGAAGATGAGAAAGTTTGGAAGCCGAAATTTAAAAATGAAGCTACTTTATTAATTTTTTATCTTTTAAATCGGCTCTAGTATGGTAGTACATTGTTTTTTACTTTGTGGAGAGCAAATTCAGACATGCGTATCGATCAAAAAGTCCAAGAAAAATTATATTTCTTAAGGATGAAGGAATTGAAAAAACGGCTCAAACTGACAATTCGCCCCTTAATCCTACAAAACTTCAACTTGGGTCAAAAACAACACGTGACAGCATAAGTAGATGAACAACTGAATCGGAATGCATAAAAAAACAAAGAATTGTGACTGAGCCTTTTCGGACAGAGTGTCCTAAATAAGCCAGATTTTAATGTAAAAAGCAGCATATGTATCATCGTGACTAAAAAATGAATGGTACTTTCTTTGATAAAAATTATTAAAATTGGGATGGCCTGGATGGATTTATAATTATTTTCGTGGGACTTGAGGAATATCCAATGATCATATGCTGTGCTGCTTTTACCAATAAAATCTGGCTTATTTGGGACACTCTGTCCGAAAAGGCTCAAGCACAGTTCTTTATTTTTTTTTTATGCATTCCGATTCAGTTGTTTATCTACTTATGCTGTCACGTGCTGTTTTTGACCCAAGTTGAAGTTTTGCAGGATTAAGGGGCGAATCGTCAGTCTGAGCCGTTTTTTCAATCCCTTCATCCTTAAGAAATATATTTTTTCTTGGACTTTTTGATCGATACGCATGTCTGAATTTGCTCTCCACAAAGTAAAAAACAATGTACTACCATACTAGAGCCAATTTAAAAGACAAAAAATTAATAAAGTAGGTTCATTTTCAAATTTCGGCTTCCAAACTTTCTCATCTTCTTTACACGAAAACTAAAGAGCTTCTGAGATTTTGATTATTTATTCAGCAATCTCTGCACTTTATAAATGAATAATACAATCCCGCATTTCCCCCACCAATCACATTTCAAGGGATATTTGCATAAAATCTGACTATTGTCTAAACTTTTGCAACAATGTAAAAAAATATCTTTTGTAATATCCAAAATTTGATTCCAGTTATAGTTATAAGAACTCCAGCCACGTATTTGGGACCATATTGTGTACCTGCAGTAGAAATTTGAAAGCATTTCGTTGAATAGTTTTCTTTTTATTCACATATTTGCATTTTGTCTAGACTTTTGCATCGCAGTGTATATATATATATATATATATATATATATATATATATATATATAGAGAGAGAGAGAGAGAGAGAAAGAGAGAAATGTTTTAACCAAACAAAACAAGTAGTTATTCGCTACGAATATATTATATATATATATGAATATATTATATATGAGTGATTCTACAAAAATGGGAAAATTTGTGTTCCATACTGATTGCTCTTTTTGTTTTTAATTTAAAAAAAAACTACTTTGGGAATATTTTTATGCGTCTTATGTTCCATAATTCTGATTATCAACAAAGTCAATAATTAATTATTATTCGTTTAAAAATAAAATATTATATTGAAATGTCATCCACATGCCCTGTCCCATAGGCGCAATTTTCACAATCAATGGAATATAGATTTAAAAAAAAAGTGATTTTTTTCTCAAGAGTTTTTTATTTATAAATGTGAATGTGTGCAAGATGTAAATCACAAAAAAAGCAAAATAATGTGAAAATAATGTCTCTAAAAGTTAATCTAAACTTTGTACCATGGATTATCAGTCATCCACATGTCTGAAAAGTATAGATATTTTTCTCTGAAATGTTTTATTTCAAAATCTAGCAACACATCTTAGAATGAAGCATGGAACTTTGTTATTCCTGGCTGAAGATTAATTTTGCTGTTCTGCAATTACTTTTTTAGAAAAAGTAAGCAAAACTCAACTTTCAAGGCAAGTGTTTTTCATCTTTGTCATTAACATGGCCTACAGAATGCAAGTAAAATGTACATGTAAAACATTTTTGACAATGAATAGTCCTAAATCTTACATTTGTAGGTTCTTATTCGAAGTTAAGCCGAAAAATATTCAGATATGACTTTTTGAGAACACATTACTTGTGTTTTGTCATTCACATGCCCTTTTTCTAATGTCATTCACATGCCCCAATATGAGACACGTGGATGAATCAAAAGCCAAACTATGACAGTACAATGTTTAAAAATTATGTCTAACAGTTTACAGGTTAAAAAATTTCATTAATATACCTATTGTGTTTGTGTTATTCACATACTTATTGTGTTATTCACATACCCATTGTGTCATCCACATGTCCGTTTTATCATTCACATATGCTTTCAAAAAAAAAAAAAAAATACAATAAAACACAAACATTTAAGCTCTGCTGATATTCTATTGTAATTATGCAACTTATAAAGTACTTTGCTGATTTTTTACAGATTTTTAATTTTAAATTATTTTTTTGAAACTTACATGTTAGAAATATTCCCATATTTGTAGAATCACCCATATGGATTTCTCTTATTTTTACGGAAGATACATTTTTTTCCCAATAAGTCATCTCATTTCCATTGCATCAAATATTTTACACCAATATCATCAAATGTACGCCTTTTTTTCATTGTTCAATCAAAACACTATTTTCGTGGCAAAATAGTTTCATTATCTCACTTATAATAAAACTATTTTGCTAATTACTGATTAAGAACATTCCGAGTTCTTTCCCAATTTAGCGAAAGAACCATTTCACGCACAATATCAATTCGTCTGCTTCCCACTTGGAGCGAGGCTACAGGAGACGGTGATCTGAATTTCAATTCATTCGATAGCGCCACTACACTTCAGTATTTGTGTGGTGAATTATTCCAACTGTTTCGGGGAATTCATTAGTATGCATTGACATTATCTCTGATTGCCCCATTTGAACAGGAATCGTCTGAATTAACTCCCGGTGCACCGATAACCTATTTTATTTACAGGCTAAGAAAATCGTTTATCTTATACTATCAGCAGCTTGAACATAGTTGTGTGTATAAATATTTTGGTAGAAAAAGCATGCTTTATTTATCTTCTGATATCTTTTAAAGGTGGTATTAAGCGACGACCAAGAAAAAATATTCAAATAAAGCAGTGAATTTAATGTCTTATAATTTGCCAAATTATTTTTCAAAGACATTAAAGGGTGGGTTTTTTTTTTTTTTTCTAACAGGAATTCAATTTCATTATTCATTTACATTTATTTCTGTTAGCGTTGCTGTTCACTTTTCTAAATTTTCAAGCAATAGTGATCTCTATAAACTCAGAAAATATTTACTTAACTGAAGTTTAGTGAATGTAAAATCACTAATGCTAGAAAAGAATTAATTTTCAATACATGGCAAACTGACTACAATTTTTTGCTGGTTTGTGCAATTATACATTGATTTCTTTACATCACCACAGGTATTTCACACCGATTCGAGTTTATTTATTCATTGTAAATTTAGTGGTTTTGCAGTTTTTCTCATGCGGCAAATTAGAAATTGACCACTTTCTTCTTTTTTTTTGGTGCGAAGTACAAAACGTTTCATATATGTACGAAGTTATTGTACATGTACTTGAATAAAATATGGCTTATTTGGAAAATGCGCACAAAACAATTACGAGTTTCTAATAGGATTTTTTGCTATACATAGCCTTAAGCTGTCTTAATTATACTACTAACTTATTTTTATTATATATAATATGTTACGAATTTGTCATGAGTTCGTAGAGTTTAGGTTTTTGTAATGCATATCTTATAATAAATGATTAATCTAAAAAAAGAAAGAGCCACCTTGAACTATCTTTTCATGAAGAGGATTATAGAAAATAGACCTTTCAAAAAAGTGAAGAAATGCATCAAAAATAATAAGTTTTTTCTTCTAAAGAAGAGACTATAGGTTAAGAAATGGATTTGTTTTAGGCTTCGCTGAAGTTCAAGATGAAAATATTTTTCTTTAGAATAAATAAATAAATCATGCCCTCAATGCAAACTATTTTGCTGACGTTTTGAGTCTTTGTTTGATACAGCGTCTTTGTCACCCATTCCAAAATGGCATTGCAAGTTTTTATTCTTTTTGTGCATATATTTCCCCATTTTCACTTCTTTCCTGAACACTTAAACTTTTGTTAGATTAAATGTACCGTAGCTGTACGAATACTTTCATTATTTTATTGAATCACTATTCGTAAGTGCTAAAATTTTTTATTTTCAATTAGAACCGTTTTGTTTCGCATTAATTTAAATTATTCGGTACAGAGTACCTTGCGAGAGTCTGCCTTCTTGAGAATTCTAAGAGGTTGGTTGATCTGTTGATTTAGAAAACAGTAGAAACTCCAAACAGACAACTCGATGAGGCTTTGAACAACTTGTTACATCCATCATTGCATCTTCTGTTGTTGTTGCTTATCCTCTTTAAACATCTGAAGTAAGTCAGATCAACTCCAGTATGTTGTTGACTACTAAAATATGGATGACTAAAAGGGAATCAATTGCTGAGTCCACCTTTGAGAGTTCTATGCACCCCAGAATGTGCTCAAGAGTGGCTGGATGAGGACAGATTTTCTCGCTGGATTTTCCTCAAGTGTAATGGAATTTTCTGCCACTCTCAAAAGAGAGATATTAACAAAACCATGGGGAGGAGGAAAAGTGCAACTTCTATTGGACCGATCGACTGGTCTGGAGCACCCTGGCCGAGTCCTTGAAACTGCACCTTATTCTTGTATCTAGAAGCAGCAATTGAAATGCTGGGACTTAAGGCCGAGACTTTCTGGTGCTGAGCCAAATATTCTTAGGCTATGATTATGCACACAGAGCTGTCTGCCGGCACAAATGTCTCAGTAAATGTGCTACTGTATTTGATAAATGAAATGTATTTATACATATGGGGTAAAAAGTTTAGAATTGAAGTATCTATATTTTTCATTAACTCTTAAAATCATTTTGGTATCACACATCACAGAGGTGTCACCCGGATAAAAATGCCCCCCCCCCCCCCCACTGTGATGCTTCTGCCTTTTACAGAATAAATATTTTTTTCTTCTTCTTCCGTTTCTTTTTTTTCTTTACTTCCGTTTCTTTCTTTTTTTCTTCTCTTTTCTTTTTTTTTTTCGGTCCGCTCAAGGTCTCACCTCCCAGACGGGGTACACCCGGGGCGGTCAACTAGTGCAAGGAAATGCTAAAAAAATACAACTAAAAGTATCAAAGGCAATGTATAACATCTATACAGGTGACGAATCATGGATATATGCAAATTGAACGAAAGGAAAACAACAATTGACTGTATTCTGTCTTCCAAGATGAATAAATCCAACAGGTCCATCATTTAGGCGGGGCAGGGGGGTCAATTGTCCCCCCCCCCCCATGGCTTTCAGAAATCAATGTATTTACATATAAGTGGTCGTGTTTTTTTATGTTTTCCGATGAAATTACATTGTGTTTGAACCCTTTGCCACCCCCCCCCCTGGAAAAACTTGAAATGACGTCCCTGAAATCCAACAAAAGTTATTTGTGGGAGAAGCACACCAAAGCAAAAGGCTGCCTGTTCTTCGCAATAACCGGTAATGTGGCCACAGTGGTGTTATAGTAATACAGGACTGTCCATTTTGAATGGTATCTGGTCACTTGTTTGCTGGAAAACATTGCAAAAGTTGGAAAAAGCAGAAGATGAGGCGAATTTTTCGTAATCACTACAATGCGAGCTCCCGTGTATCGCCTCAAACGAAAGAGTTTTTCACCGGTCAAAACATCGAGTTGATGGGTCATACAGAATGGACTAGCCACCCAAAGACTTTTTTTAATTTACTAACATTTAAAATAAATCACGTGATCACATGTTTTCGGCACTAGAAGATCCAATTGATGATTTTAAAATGCATGTTTTTGAACATTTGAAACTGAGTGGGAAAAATGCGTCAAAAATTGGTCAACACTCATGTAAAAGTGTATCGTTCTTCTTTCAGAAAAGTTTTAAAACCAATTAAACCAATTAAATCAAATGATGCTAGAAACATAAGTAGCAACCTACGTAAACATACATTATTCCTTTTTTTATTCTTCCTACGCTGTAAAAAAATGCATGTTGTTTTTACAGCATAATATAGCTAAATTTATGATAATACACTGCAAAAATTGCTAATTTTACAGTAATAAACTGTAAAATTACTATTTTTGCAGTTTATCACCGTGCATTTTAAAGTTTTAAACTGTAACCTCTGTTGCCAGTATTATACTGTTGTTTTTACAAAATAATAAAGCTAAATTTCGCGACAATAAACTGTAGAAAGTCTAGTTTTACAGTAAGAAACTAAAACTGCTAGTTTTACAGTTTATTAGTGTGCATTTTATGGTTTTAAATTGGAACCTTGGCTGGGAGTATGCTGCAAAAACAACAGTTCATTTTTTGCAGCGTGCTTTTTTTTAAATGATACAAATTTTACCGCTTATTTCGGCAAAAATATTTCAAAATTAGTTTCTTAATGCAACTCTTTAAAAAAAAAACACTGTTCTTGTCTTACAATGACTTGATGGACAATGAGTACTTCTGCGTATTGTAGATTCTCTGGCTCATTTGTATTCACTGTGGTCGTCATTAATTGATCCGTATGAATAGGATACGACGGAGTGATCATGAAAGATAAGCTCCGATGCTCATACGGATAGCACACACAGAGCGGATTCTATAGATAATTTCAAGAGGATATAAAGCAATGTGACAGTTTAGACTCAAGCTAATCGTAGTGTGAATGTTGCCCGATTTATGTTGAAACTTGAAATACTTGGACGAGATTATGTCCATCAGTAAATATATCAATAGAAATTACTTAAATCCATACACTGAAAAAAATTGAACTGTTGTTTTTGCAGTATAACTCTGGCAGCCGAGGTTCCAATTTAAAACTGTTAAATGTACAGTAATAAACTATAAAACTAGCAATTTTACAGCATCTTTCTGTAAAGTAAGCAAGGCCGTGGCAGCCCGATCGGTAAGGCATCGGACTCGTGACCGGAGGGACCCGTGTTCGATCCCAGCCGATCAAAGATCCACCATCTTGATCAATGGTGACTGGGGGACGTTAAAAATGTCGTGGTCACAAAGTTCTCAAAGTGAAACGATACCTCCGGGAGTGCTGGGCCAGGGGTCTGCTCGGCCCTTGGTCTGGTTAAAAAAGAACAGAGCGCTCTTCAGGGCTCTATTACGGTTAAACCACGAGTTGTGGTAGGTACGGGAGACCCTGGAGTGAGTGAAGTGTAAAGTAAGCAATTTTACAGTTTATTGCCGTAAAATTCAGCTGCATTATACTGTAAAATAACAGTACAATACTGGCAGCATAGGTTCCAGTTTGAAACTGTAAAATGTACGGTAATAAACTGCAAAATTAGCAATTTTACAGTTGATTACTGTAAAATTGGCAATTTTTACAGTTTATTACTATAAAATTAGCTGTATTATACTGTAAAAACAACGTTCTTTTTTTACAATGTGCAACAGGGACGTCATTTCAAGTTTTTCCAGGGAAGGGGGGCAAATGGTAAAAACACAATACAATTTCACCAGAAAACAGCAAAAACCACGTCCACTTATATGTAAATACATTGATTTCTCAAAGTCAGAGGGGGGGTAATTGACCCGCCCCCCCCCCTAAATTACGGGCCTGGTGTGCAAAACTTCAAGTAGGAACTTCAGAATGGATAGCATTTTGAGTAAATGAAATTGTTGTACTGATCCGTTGTTTAAGAGAAAAAGAAGAGCAAGTGAAAATTATTTTCGCACAAGTATTTTTCGACGGCTATTTTAAGTTTATCTCTCTCTCATTGATAAATAACTAACGTAACCTGAAAATAATGCCCTAAACCCAGAAACATTAATTTCTGCTAATTTAATTTAAAATTAAGAAAAAAATATTTGAAATATTCATAAATTAAAAAATAAATGTCTTCACTTTACTGCGAAACATTTAAGATATTACCAACCAATTGAAAGATTTTTGACATACACGGTGTTCCTGTTCAACTTTCAAGACCTTTTTCTTGCAAGCGTTCGTCCCAGATGCATACTTCCAATTGCCAGAATGCTCAAATGAGGAGCAGAGTTAGGCTATTACGAGTTTGACACGAAAAAAAGAGTAGTGAAAATAAACGAAAGCTAACTTTTCTTACGGACTGCAGGTCCCCTAACTTACCTTTAGGAAAAAAAGTCTCCCTTTAACAATAATTCCAACACAAAAATTCTGAAAGATTTGCAATTGATACTTGAAGAGATATTCCAGCTCAAAGTTTTAAGGTCCCGTGCAGAAAATGAGATATGCCCTTTCAGTAGAACGACCGATTGTCATTCTACTGAAGCCGCTATACTTCCGTTAGCGGCTATATTTTCCCTCAAAAAGTGTTATTGACAGCGAGAGTAAAGTGGTGTAAGTCACAAAACGCTGCGTTTCATATCTCGGTGAATATTTGTCGTGTTCATTTCAAACTTTTTGTATTCAAATTGTTTTTTTATGCTCTTGATTTCCCGAAACATAAGTTAGGAGACCTAGGATCAGAATAAAAAGATGGATGTTTGTATTTTTTGACAGGATTTTTTTTTTTTTTTTTTTTTTGTTTTTTGTTTTTTCGCTTCAAACTATTAACATCTTAAAACTGCACTTCATTTTGAGCATTTTAGCAATAACAAGAAGTTCTGTCAAGAACTAAACGAGCCTACTTTCCCGTTCATCGACATCGGCATTCTAGCATCTGATCATTATTCTCTTGATCATCTGAGACTAAACATTATGTCAAACATACCTTTTTAGCACTTAAAGCTGATTTCTAAAAGCAAAATATACCCCTCTCATCAGATGAAATAGAGACATAAAAGTAAATAAATGAATAAATGAAGTTTTGTCGCACCTTTTAAAGAATGTAACTGTTACAGTTCTTCCGTAGAAAAATTCCTCAATCGTTTTCAAAAAAAAAAAAAAATAAATTAAAAGTACAAAGTACATCAAAACACATTTTATCAAAGAAAGGAAAAAAAAACTCGTCCGTCGATAAAATGTCTCGATTTTCACTTTTAAACCGTTGCCAGTTGTTAAATATAAATAAAGAATAAAATGCCCTCGTGAATGAAACACTTTTGTTACAAAAAAAAATCGTCTGCCAAAAAAAAAATAATAGTAATAAATAAAATAACACAAATGAATAAATAAACAAAAAATCGTCTGCACAGTCAGTCATTTTTTTCTGAGCCTGCATTTCCGCCATGTTTGTGGAGTCGGAGTCGGAATCAGAGTCCTCACAGAAGATTATTCAGAAAAGTACTTTACAAACATTATTTATCAAAACCATTTTTTTACAAAGTTAGTTTGAAGGAAATCCGACTTTAAGTTCCAGGATCAACATTCAACTTAAATTCCCCGTAGGCGCTAATGTTAAATTTTTTTCTGAACGGTTCAATATTGAACGAAAAATGGTTCAAACCAAAAAGCGAAATAAGGGAATGAACCTCTCCGAGATCTTTCAAACAAAAAAAAGTTTATTCCATTCGGATGGTTCACTCAGAAGTTATTAGGTGGGGAAAGGTTGCTTGAACGGTTCAATGTTGAACGAAAAAATGTTCAAATTGAAAATTTAAATACTGTAATGAAGTATCCTTGCTGAGATCCTTCGAACAAAAAAAAAGTTTATTTAAATCGGACTGTTCACGTCAAAAATTATTAGGGGTGACAGCTTGCTTGAGCGGTTCAATGTTGAACGAAAAATTGTTCAAATCGGAAATGTAAATACGGGAATGAAGTATCCTTGATAAGATCTTTCGAACAAAAAAAAGTTTGTTGAAATCGGACTGTTCACTCAAAAGTTAGCATCGCGGGACAGGTTGTTTGAACGGTTCAAAGTTGAACCAAAAATTGTTCAAATCGAAAAATCAAATATGGGAATGAGTTGTACTCGCCGAAATCTTTCCAACAAAAAAAAGTTTGTTCAAATCGGAATGTTCATTCAAAAGTTATTAGGGGGGGAAAGGTTGCTTGAACGGTTCAATGTTGAACCAAAATTGTTCAAATCGAAAAATCAAATATGGGAATGAGTTGTAATCGCCGAGATCTATCCAACAAAAAAAAGTTTGTTCAAATCGGAATGTTCATTCAAAAGTTATTAGGGGGAAAGGTTGCTTGAACGGTTCAATGTTGAACGAAAAATTGTTCAAATCGAAAATGTAGATACAGGAATGAAGTATCCTTGAAAAGATCTTTCGAACAAAAAAAAGTTTGTTCAAATCGGACTGTTAACTAAAAAGTTAGCATCGCGGGACAGGTTGTTTGAACGGCTCAAAGTTGAACCAAAAATTGTTCAAATCGAAAAATCAAATATGGGAATGAGCTGTACCCGCCGAGATCTTTCCAACAAAAAAAAGTTTGTCCAAATCGGAATGTTCATTCAAAAGTTATTAGGGGGGGACAGACAGACAGACCGACCGACAGACCGACAGACCGACACACAAATTCCCCATCTCAATACCCTACTTTCAAATTTTTAATTTTTCGATATTCATTTTACCTTTTTATTTTTTTAACTTGGCGATATTTTTTGGACTTGGCGATATTTTTTTAACTTGGCGATATTTTTTTAACTTGGCGATATTTTTTAGATGCAGTAAGCCAATTTTAATACTTTTTTCGTCTTTCTTTTATTTTTAACGGGAAAGTAGGCTAAAAAGTATGCATCGAGGACGAACGGCTGCGAACATAAAGGTATTGCAAGTTAAATCGGAACATTCAGTAAAGTACTTATTAAAAAAGTATTTCCTTTTCATTCATAACACTTTTTCTTATTATCAACCCTATCTCGAAAGGTTTTTTTTTTTCATCTCTCTGCTGAGTTCAGTAGTAGCCAACGTGAAGTAGATGTTGCTATCATTAGAAGCTCGATATGGCATCAATGAAAGAAAAAACCCAACGCGTTCTATTTTCGGAGGATATTTGTCGATGTCAAAGTGTTTGTCAACTAGTCCCCAATACTGACGCAAATCTATATGTATATAAATGGATTTATGTTTATATACATGTATGTTTGTTCCTTATACAAATCCAGTTTTCGTCGGATTTTCATCAAACGTGGCACAGAAGTCCCTTGATGCACTAGAATTCACAGAAGTGGGGTTTTGAAATTTAAAAGAGGTCCAAAAAGCTCAAAATTTACATTTTTTGTCTCAAAATGGCCATTTTCTTTAAGTTTTGAATATGTAGAGTAATAGAGATAAGACTTTAAGTATACAAATTGATAAAATTTTACACATTTAAATATGAGTATTTTCCAACAAAGATTACGATTAACAATGAATTATCAATTTAAGGCTCACCTGTTTCGTTCAGCATGAATTAAGTTAAATATAAGGCAATACCAGGCAAGGCCGGGTAATAAGCAAGTATATAATAATGGAAGCGATACCATCGGTGACAGCCGATATATTATCTAATATCTGGTACTAAGAGCTCGGAGAGAGAGGACTTGGGAGTGAACCACTCAGGACCTTCGTTTTAATACATATTGCACGTCATAGTATTGCAGTCAATATCCACTAAAGGCCTGTTATGGCCAAACTTTCTCATCCAGTTGATAAATTCTGGTAGCACTTGTGCCTGACTTAAAGTTGAGAACCTTATAAAAATCTTGTATTTCTTTTTATTTTTCAGTTATTATTTCTTCACATGGTTGGATACTGTCTTATCTTCTTGGTAAAACCTTCTGCGTATTTACGCATACGTCAGGTCGTCTCTGATCATACCAAAATAGGGGTGTAAGCTAAGATAATAATAAGGGGAAGAATAATAAGAAGCATTTTGAGCCGCTTCAAACAACGTAGAACGATGCTATTACAAATACGTAGTTTAGTTGCATGCGTCAAAAGGATAGCAAATACAAGTTTTAAATTGAAAACTTCAGAAATTTCGCACCCAAAACCCATCACCCCTTTTTTAAGTGGAATGATCCCCGATTTTTAGACTCGGTTTTCACGGACCGACAGTAACAGTAATTTGCACAGTTTTTCACTCAATCTCTGGGAGATTTTCTTGAACCGGTTCCACATAAACTATCATAAACGTCTATAAAATGAACACTCGCAGTTTTACTTCGCAAAGCGCATTTACTCGCAGCATTGTTGTTATAGCTTGGTTTCACGTGTTTTATGCATATTCTATAACTTTCTATGGCGGAGATCTCTACAGTGAGGGGTTATCCGGAAATTCTAGAGGGTACGCCATCATTAATCTTCAAAACACTTTACTGTCTGATTTTTTTAGGTAAAATCTTCCGCATATTTACGGATGCGTCAGGTCTTCTCTAATCTTAGCAAAATTGTGGTGATATGTAAGATAACCATAAGTTGAAGAATAATAAGATACATTTTGACCAGTATCAAACAACGTAGAACAATGCTAATTTCAAATACATAGTTTAGTTTAATATGTCAAATACATAACAAATGCAAGTTGTAAATTGAAAACTTCGGATAGTTCCCACTTGCAACTCTTCACCCTTTTTTTAAGTGGAAAGGTTCGCGAGTGCTAGACACGGCTTTCACGGACAGACAATACTTACTCATTCGCGAGTAAAATTAAAAGTAATAAACAAAATTAGAACATTTTTAAGTGCACGCAGACTTTCTGGTGTGTGTTTAGTTACTCAGGGAACAATTCTCTGATCGCTTCCAAAGTTGACTGTCTCGCAATCGTGCATTGATTAGAAGACACCCGGTAGCCGTATCGTAAATCAACGTGACGAGAGCTACGCTATGAGAATTCTACTGGAGAGAGTGGTTGTTCCTCAAAGTGTTTCAACCACCACTAACTCTCCTCGCAGTAATTTGGCAGGAAGATTCTCAGCCAGGAGCATTATTGTTAGTCTGCAAATGAGTGATAGTGCAAATAAATGAAGTGCAAAATTTTTTGTCTTGCATTTATTACGGGGCTCCAATCCCAGATAGCATAGCGCAATGGACCTTTTTTTTTTTTTTGTCAATCTATATAAATACAGATTGACCACGTCTTCTCTCTCTCTCACTCAAGTCCTTTCTTAGAACCCCATTGCAGTGGTACCTTCCAGAACCTCATAAGAAAAGATTAATAAACGTAGTTTTAGTTATATTCCAGCACATAATTTATTTTTAAAACATATTTTCCGCTTTCAACAGCAGAAAATATGCTCCTTTTCAGGTCCTCAATTTATAAAGGGATGTAAAACAAAGACTTGTACTCATTGTAAGGACACAAGTTATTAGTAATTTTAAAGCGTTTTTTGAGACACACTAGAGCATTTTCAGAAATGCAAAAAGATTAGCCAAAAAGAAAAGTTTTTTTTTTTTTTTTTCAATGTACTCTGGGAAAAAAACCGGATCTTGTGCTACGAAATAAATTTAGGTGAAATATATAAAATAAAATCTAAACGATAAACAGTTAAAGGAGTACGCTGCAACCACCTAAATGGCAGCGGAGGAAAATAAAACAGGTTTTCTCAATCGAATTTCGCCGCGCTCTGTTTACATTAGACCCCGAGAGGAACTAAACTCAATAATGGTCTACGGAGCAATGAGTTTCCTCCATCTGCATCGTATTACTTGTGGCGCCTCTATGTGGAGGAGGACACTTTCGCCACCTTGGCTTCTGGGTCAGGCTTCGGAATGGAATTGAGGGTGTTCTAATTAGCGCCGGTAAATGAGCTTTATTAAATCGTGGGATTCCGCTTTTAGATTTCAGTGAGGGTTTTGGGTGCGAAAAAATATTTCTTTATCAAAATGCGGTTTTTGATTTAAATTAAAAAGAGAAACTCCATGGGGGAATACGATCCTGGAAGAAAAAAAATTCGTAGAATCTAGCTCTTTAGGGTAGGCAAATACTATACTTTTCTGTTTCGTTTCATATTCAATGGAAATCTCTAAAATTTAACTTGATTATTATTGTAACATTAATAATACTTTTTGAGTCCCTATTAAGATTTTTTTCTTTTATAATAATAATAATAAAACACATTTTATGTAAAATAACATTGAAAAAAAAAAACAGTTCCTCACTTCCAGTATAGGGTAGACCGGGGCACGTTTACGCAATGCCCTTTTTAACCGACTTCAACAAAGGAGGAGGTTATACAATTCGTCGGAGAAATTTTTTTTTTTTTTTCGGTATGTTCCAAGATTACTCGAAGACGCCTGGACCGATTTCAAAAATTCTTTTTTTGTTAGAAAGGTCTTTTTTTCCGATTGGTCCCATCCTCTCGTGATCCGGGTTCGATAACGGGAACCTGCAGAAATCTTTCGAAAAAGAAATTGGGATCACAGTAATCGTAATAATGACCATTTTGATCGCCAGGCTTCTCTGGATTGCATAATGAAATTCCTTTCTGTGGTCTTTTTGAAAATTTTAAACCGAGTATCTTTCTATGTCCTGCTTTTTTCTCCTGAATTCCAACGAAATGAAAGTCGTACCAGGTACTGATTGATTCGTAATATTTCAGGTTTTATTAGTCTTAATTTACATAAGGTTTGATAAAGGAATTCTGAAGAAAGTGAGGAAAATCTCCAAATTTTTTCTCAAATTTAAAGCGATTTGTCCCAAATGATTAAATATGAAAGCCATTGTTACAGAACGTGATTGATATGAAACAGTTTTATAATTATCATGAAAATTTTGAATGAAGGCCTAACTGAAGCAAACATGACACTCATTAGCGGGCCACGTATGTAATACGTCGTGAAATTTTATGAACTGCGAGAATCTAGTGTTGTTTTGAAATATAAATTAATTGAAAAGCCGTTAATATATCCTTTAATTAAACTAGTACACAAATAAATACCGGAGAATAACGAGGATTATTTTTTAGTGTCAATCGTTTCAAATTTTAAACGCGTTGATACTTTCTTTCCTTTTTTTTCCTTACATAGTTTATTTTATGAAGCATTTACTTAAGAAAATTAGGTGAAGTTTTGCAATGGAAACATTACCTTATTTCATATGTACATTTACACTAAAAAGAATAAAATAAAAATATTTTTGAAAAAAAAATTGAACCGACTTCGGAACTTCACTCAGCAAATGATCTAAAAAGTAAAAAATAATTTTATTCTTTGAACACCATCGATACTACATTTAAACATAAGTTTTGAAGTCGGCGCAAAAACTATAGGTAAAATGATGTTTACTATATTTTGCCAACATTTTCAGAGAAATCATTGAAAATTGAGAGCTGAATATTTGTACCATTACATAAATATGTATTTTTCAATGAATGCGAATGCGAATAAAGAACCTGGATTCATTTAAATTTATATTTATAGTTTCGAATGATTCTCTTTAGCTTTTTTGCGCCGACTTCAAAACTTATGTTTAAATGTAGTATCGATGGTGTTCAAAGAATAAAATTATTTTTTACTTTTTAGATCATTTGCTGAGTGAAGTTCCGAAGTCGGTTCAATTTTTTTTTCAAAAATATTTTTTATTATTTCGAAATGTTATAATTGGTGTGTCACAAGTCGTGCCAGATTGATGATGGTCCCTAGCAAGTACTCTCACAAGTTTTTTTAACTCCTGTTGAGCTTTGGTCTAGCATGTAGAGAGGATAACCTATTTTCTGACAACTTGAGTAAATTTTGTGTTGAACTTATTGAAGCTTATTCTTAGATAAAAATAAACTAATATATGAGTATGAACAGACCTTTTTCTTTGTTTGAGAAAAGTACTCGTATGAACAAAAATGTTAGTAAATTTCGTTGCTCGTTAAAAATAAATCCGAACAAGTCGAAGGGGCACGTTTACGCAAGTTCTTACTGCCTAAAGGACCCTTGAAGCTTTTTTGCACCGTATTGTGTCAAACCTTTTCGGTATATTCAGGTTATTTAGTTTTGCAAATCATCATTTAAGGTTAATTTGAGTAAAAGATTCCTTTCTAGTTGCTTAAAATCATAGTGATATCTTCATGTCTATTTTTCTTTAATTTTATAGACTATCCTTCCCATTATAAATGTTCTTTATTTTATCGATGGTAAGATAATATGTTCAAAGAAGTAACGTAACTAAGTTAAATTTAAAAATAATGAAAACTGTCGCTCTGTAAGTGAAACTTTCAATAAATGAGACTGCATAAACTTGCCTCGGTTACGGGGCACGTTTACACAACAGATATTGACCTAAAATTATTTTTTAACGCTTAAATACTCAAACAGGACAAAAATTGAATGCACAAACTTTAACATTATTAACTGTTTTTTCAGACCATAACGTCAAAAATTTCCAAATTCAAAACATAAAAATTAGAAAATTCATTCAAAAAAATCCACGCAAACGTGACCCGATCTGCCTAAGCAATTTTTCTTTGAGTTTCAAACTTTTTGTGCCTAACTTTTTGTTTTATGTCACAGAATACAATGAACAACCAATACGGTAGACAAATTCACTGCCTAAAAAAGAAGGTTACAGTACACAATCCACATCTACCATACTTTAACAGTGGGCTAAAAACAAATTTTTAAACCAAATGTTTGAAATTTTCCTGAGAGACGTGTTTTTTTTTTTTTTTTTTTTTTTTTTTTTTTTTTTTTTTTTTTTTTTTTTTACTTGACTTTCATTCATCATTATCAAAAAAAAAAAAAAAACAAATAAATAAGTATTGTAAGTACATCACATTTTGAAATGTACTGCACACTAGTATTATTAATTACCATCCACTTCTTTATTTTATTTAGTTAATAAAAATGGCTCCACTTTGAGGTTATCGCTCAATGCCCATTTGCGCTAACGAACTGCCACATATCAATTTATCACATGCTCAACTAATAGAGGTCGTTTGATATGTTTAGGAAAACTTATTAATTCAAGAATATTATTGTTTGTTCTTAGTTTCTGCTACCCTAGTTAAAACTAAGTCCATAGGCGGCAACAAGAGGAGCGAGGATGGGCCACGCTCTTCACCCCCTTAGAAATTCGCCGTTGTATCTCAATAAAGAAAAATACAAATGTGAGACAAAATGAAAAATTAACACATCGAAATAATGAATAACTAACTTACACTTCAAAAAATGAACTGTTGTTTTTACAGTATAATACTGGCAGCCGATGCTCCAATTTAAAACTGTAAAATGCACAGTAATAAACTGTAAAACTAGCAATTTAAGTTTCTTACTGTAAAGTTAGAAATTTTACAGTTTATTGCCGTAAAATTTAGCAGTATTATACTGTAAAAACAACAGTATAATACTGGCAGCAGAGGTTCCAGTTTAAAACTGTAAAATGCATGGTAATAAACTGTAAAAGTAGCAATTTTACAGTTTAGTTTATTTATTAGTTAAATTTTATTAGTTTTTTGGCTTAAAACTCTTCGTCACGATTATGCTTACGTAAATTTTGTTACAAAAAATGTACGTAGAATAAAAAAATAGCATTTTGGGCAAATTGAATGAATCATCAAAAGTAAAATTTTTTGCTTTATAATGGCATCATATCGTTGGTGTTCGCTTGCACTTTCCTGCATTAGCCAAATCATCAACAATTACTTGAAATTTTACCTGAATGGAATTCTAACAGTACAAAGGTAGGAAATGTAAAGGACAATCGAATTACAAGCAATTATTTTAATGTTGGGAAGGGCTCGAAAAGCACTTCCAATCTAGGACGGAAAGCTAAGATTTCTAATGAAAGGGTTAAATATAACTGTAGTAGGTTAAAGTTAGTGTAAAAAAAAAAAAATACAATAAAGTGATTGTTATTTTTAAATCAGAGAAATACACTTATATGTTATTAACTTGTCCAGTTTTAAGTATATTGTAAATTGTATGGAATAACAAT
>JAXGGA010008040.1:0-59124 GCA_038373865.1 Uloborus plumipes
CAGTAATGAGTGGTGAACATAATTTCAAGCTCCTCATGCTTATTTTCAAAAGATTACGTCCCATGTATGAATTTACCGTAAAAGCATCCCCTGGTGAGAAATATTCTCGTTCAAAAAAAAAAAAAAAAGGTTGGATCATAAACGATAATTCACACATCTGACACAACATTTCATCAAAACTGTTTAGCCAAGCAATGTAAAAAGAATGTCCTTCGATTAATGGATAGTCACAGCACTTACACGAAGAACATTGATGCAATAAACTTGACAACGAGAACGATGTAATAATGATTTCTGTTTAAGCACGTCATGCACGTAGATGTGGTCTTTATTCAGTTTCTGTCTACATATTTTAATGGAGCATGTGATATATGGACGCGAGAACATCCAATGAGATCCATTATCTAATCTCGCATAGGAGAATTGTTCGGTAATTCTTACGGGCAAACCGCAATCAAGGCCATGGAAAATGCTGTGAGTTGATTCCAAAGAAACGGAGTTTGGCCTGTTAATTGACATGTGTTTAATGACATTGATTTGGCTGAAGCAGAATTAGAGGTAAGTAGTCCAGATAAAACTACTCAAAGTGAACAGGTTACATGTTCGGTGTAAGTTGTACACCATGTACAAGAACTAGCTACGACTTAACATGATTAAGTGTATGAAATGCCATCGGCAAGTTTATCAACACTGCCTAAGTGAGGCCGAAGCAAAAGAAATTCTATAGCAAATCCTGGAAAATAGCTGTATAGTTTAAATATAAATTATTCTATAGTTTTCTGGTACGGTCCAATTTAGGAAGCGCATGGTTCAATTTAGGCGCATATATTCCTAGATTGGACTTTTGCAACTTTTTATAAGATAATTTTAAAAAAAATAATTCTCATATTTTCAAAAAATATAAGCTGCTAGGGCGGTTCTTGATTAAATTTAGCCTACGATGCCCTATTTGGCATTTCTGTTTTGCTTCACATTGATCGACACAGGCCTCCTGTTCTTAGGGGGTCCAATATAGGCGGTCTTCCCCTACAACATGGAAGATCCAATTACATCACATTAGACGCAGAAAATTTTTCTCTTTCATTTGGTGCTATTTTTTTTTAAGTTTTGAAGTATGTTATCACTGCTAAAATCACGAAAACCTTTCAAAGGTTTTTAATTAATGTCTTCGTTAATTAATACCATCCGAAGACGCAACTTAGCTAAGAACACTTTCGATCAACTCCTCTTTCGAAAAAAAAAAAATTTTTCAATTTAATTTTGGGCAGCATCTAACATCTGATACAAAAAATATAGGAGTTAGAGATAAAATATAGGAGTAAGTAAGAAATATAGGAGAATATCTGACAAACTGAGAAAATACAGGAAATATACGAGATGAGGCCTGAAATAATTTCACAAGTAATTTTTTTGAACAAAATTAAAAGGAGAAAATTCCTGGGACATTTTTTTTCTTTTCTTTCCTCCACCCGAAAAAAAGCTTCCAGTTTTTTTTAATAGTCTATTTACTTCAAAATTACTAGTTCAAAAGAAGATATATCATTAGTAGAAAAGTTTATGGAGTTCCAGTTTTCTAGAGACTTTCTAGTTGTAGTATTGCAGTTTTTTTAACAGTGCAGTAACAATAAAACTCTTTCTTATAGTAACCTTGTAATAATGCCGCGTCTTCTTAAAGAAGGGGTCTCTGTATCATTACTAAAAAAATTTACGGAATCCTCAGTTTCTTAGATTTTCTAGTAACACTGCAGTTTTTTCGTTTCTTTTTTTCTTGCAGTGCACTTCTTTCACTGGAAAGATCGCACTGCACGAAAGATTTCCATTGATTCATTTCAAATTTTGTAAGGGAAGGCTTCACTCGTTGTACTACCGAGTGCTGGATTTATTAAACTCATTTTTTCTGTTTACTAACTATTTGGAATTTGGTTCTTATCTATTTTTTCTTCCTATCATGGTTTGCTTTGCGACTGGAACTGAGCTAGAAAATTTCTTTTTTTTCCCCATCGCAAAGCAAACCCAGAATTATTCCGCACGCAGGAAAATTTATGGCACATTGTGACCAGACCCATAATTGGATGGTGTTAAGGAGTTAACCCAAAAAGGAGTTAACCCACAAAACATAAAAAAATGAGTTATCCAACTGTGATGGTAAAATATGTTGCTTTCTACATTAAGCAAAAATATTTAAGCCCTATCAGCATTTCATGGTAACATATCATTGGTATATTGATATAGAGCTCCATGCTTTTTGCCAGAGTTTGTTGACTTTAAAGCCCATTATCTCAAAATCAGGTTTTTGTGGGTTAACTCCTTTTTGCATAACACCATCCAATTAATCCAAATGAAAGTAATTCAACGTGCAATCAATTTTGTTTTTTTAGACCATTTTTTTCTGTTTAAAAAGGCTATTTGATATGTGGACAATTTCTATTTTTTAACATTTTTTAAATACAATTGGTTAAAAAATCGCACCAAGGTTGCTCATTTTGACACGTAAAAACTTCAGCTTAAAAAATTGACGCAAGGCGTCCTAATGACACCTAGCTTCAATTTTTTATTTCTAACACAGATAAATATATTTAAATCTCATAAATTTCTCTGCTTATAGGCTTGCTGACTTTAATACACTCTAAAGTTCACGAGGGGAAATGGTAGTGTAATAATGGTCTAAAACAAGTGGAACCTGCATTGTTACATGTCGCAAGACAAAGAAAAAAAAATTAAGTAAAAAACATTTTTATTCAAATTTGGCATACATTTTGCTTGCTTCAAAAGAACAAGTAACCATAAGAGGTTAACAAAATTAAATAATTATAAACCAAGTTGTCAAGAAAAGCTTCTTACTCGTTGACTAAAAAAGTTAATTTTGTTGAATTATTTCAACATTTTCCCTTCAGGCCTACAGAAGTGAATTTAAAACAGTATGTTATTAGATGAAAAAAAATGCTCATTCTTTAAAAATTAAATGTTATTTGCTTATTTATTACAGATGAAGAACTTGGTGCTGGATCTAGTTAGATCGCCAACGGGACCTATATTATAGTGTATTCTAAATTACAAATCTTGTGTTACTTTTGTTGTGTCTAGTAATCTACTAAGTAAAAGGCGAACAATTGCTCATAAACATGACGATTGGCTTCAGATTATGCAGGCAAACTGAATATTTGAATTGGCCAAATGCTTTAATATTCGGCAACCGAACAGTAAAGCAGTTTAAATGTTAAACAGTTGGTATTTTTTTTTTTTTATATAAAAGGAATGAAGAGTATAGTACTACAGTATAAAATTAATTTTAAATGTTATGTTACTTTTGTAATATTATCACATTCAAGGGTTCCACTTTTATTAAATAGTGAGATTAGTGACCTCACTATTTATAACTCATTTAAAAATGAAAGTTACTGGAAAAAGCCAAATGTAACATTAAGTGTTCACAAAACTGACAAGAGTTTAAAAAAAAAAGGAAAAAAAAAACATACGGCTAAAAAAAACAATTATCATTTCAAGCGTCAAAAAGTGATTAACCATTGTAAAGTAATGATTATAATTAATGTGGATAAATTTAGGATGTTAATTGGCAGTGCTCTGCTCTCACATTTCACATATACTACATAACATGGTTATTTAAAATTAGCATAAAATAAAAATGGAAGTATTAGTTTTAAAAATTTAACCAAATATTTGATATCTGGCTGAATATTCAGTAAGAAATTTTACCACACTTTGAGAACATTCAATGTGGTTTTAGCTATAAATTACAAGGAAACGCTATACAAATATATAACTGTTTTAGCAAGTAACTTTTTGTTCCCTAAAATTATTCCTTTCTGAAAACAGGTTAACTTGACATACAAGATACATTTATTGGATTCAAGTTTGGTAAAGTTAATTTTAAATTTGTTTAAAATCTAATTTGCAAATTTGTTTTCTTTTCTAAAAACCTTAAGAGAAATAGTTTGTGCTTTTATCCTATCAATTTGGATGCATTGTACAACAAAATATTTTAATTTGATAATACCGACAAGCCAAGATCTTTAGAGAATAGTCTCTAGTTCAAATTAAATATGTCTTAGAAACATTTATAGAGTGGCTCTGATAAGATGACCTACAACCTTGACAATGTTTACGTCTGGGAGTTTTAGTAAAAAAGGAATGTATCATTTCCACAGCTTTTGAGCAGAAATACTTTTACACACCTGCTACGAAAGAGATGCCAATTACTGTTCCCCAATATAAGAAAAGATAAATTGTTAACGTCATAGCTCAACTTATCACAGAAGTTTACATGTGACAATCTCCTCACTTCCTTGTGTCAGGCAGTTTTGTAAAAAAGATCTAATATTTATTTTTTTACAAAATTAATGCAAATAAGAAAGAAACAGATTTCAAAAAAAAAGGGGGGGATTAGTAAATTTTCCTTCTTTTGCATTTTTGAATTTGTGTAGTACACTGGCACTAATATGGATGTTTGGCTTCTGAGGAGGTACCAGTAAAAATTAAAACTGGCTTGACAGGTATGGTTTTCAGGCAATCTTACATTCGACGAATTTTCTATAGCTAGATAGTCAACATATTAACAAAAACAAGCATCTCAATACAAGTATAAACATGGCAATCAATTATTCGGATTTTTTCAGAGCAAAAGACAAAGTGCATAACACCAAATAATCAAATGTTATAAATTGTATTAATGATATTGAGCACACTTTGACTTGATTGAAAGAAACCATACTTTAAGTTAAAGAAATTGATAGGATTGAAAATTTAACAACCTTTTAACCCAATGATAAATTTGAGTCTTCTGGAATATTTAAATAAATATCTTTATACATATCGATAAAGTTCAAAATAACATCAAAATTTTAGAAAACAATTATCAATTCACTGCTTTTTTGTCCACTTTTATTCCAGTCAATAAAAAACCCCCATTTCCAGACATGGAATAACATGGGTGGGTCCTATCAGGAAGCACTTGGTATCTGCGAAACCATGTTTCAGAAATATTTAGTAATATAATATCTCCTCTTGATTTTAGATTAACATAGCAATCAACAAGTGGTTCTTGGAACATTGAAAATATGGCAAATGGCCTGGAAAATGCAAGAAAATCTATCAGGGGCAAAACATTTGCTGGGTGATGTTTAACAGCTACAAGTAAACTATCCATGTCTTTGTAAGATAAAATTTCTTTTGCTTTATTCCCATAGTGATCTTTTGCATGTTTAGGTTTTTTATCAACATCAGATGAATTGCCAGCCTCAGGACTATCTTCAACTTTTTCCACGGTCTGTTGTAATATCTTCATTGCATTTTTCAGATCTATGTTATACAACAAGGATTCCAATGTAGCCGCTGGTATATTTAATGCTTTAATTGTTTGTTGGCAAGGATTTTTTGAGGAAGGTCCCAAATGCATTTGAATCACACATCCATGCACACCAATTCGTTCCAACACAGATGCAGTCAAGAGACCACATACAGTTTCAATTATCATGTACTTGCAGCCTGTCATTATGTTACAAAATGCTAACATTTGGGACAGAGAATCAATTCTTAGGTTGCATATTTTTAACGGACCTTGAGCATAATACATTTCAGCAAGAAGACGTACATTTGGTTTCAGCAACTGAACGAACTTCATGTACTTGGATTGCTTCTTACGCAAATATTTCTCTTTAGAAAACAACGTTTTTTCATGAAATGAGCTGCTGTTTTCCACAATAATTTTCACCATTTCTTGCCCCGATAAACCTTGAGCTTTATACGTTTCTATATCTACAGTTGTTAATTTTTGAGAGTTACCGGTATCAATAAGAGCTCGATTATCTTTAGTTTCCTCATTACAATCCACTTTTACATTCAAACTCTCATCTACTTCAGCAGCTGTTGACTTTTTAAGATTGCCATCAGGTTTGATTTCGAAAAATGAACCGTATGGTTGGCCTATAGCGGAGTACAAATTGGCCTTGCGCTTCCCCAAATAATATGGCTTGCTTTTATTCAGCTCAACTAAACGGAGAGTATTTTCAGCTTTGACTATTACAAAATCTCTTCCTTTAATACAATTAGTATTAGACACATCATCAGTCATTGTAAAACTTGACAAATACAAATTATACAGAGTAAAATACAATGAGCCCACTCTCCACGTGGTTCAATGGCGTACAACTGACTTACCTGCTCATCTTCATCCTGCCTGTTCCTTACTTTATTTCGAAAAGATGATTTTGCGAATTTATTTTCAATTATTTGTTGATCTAAAGGATCATGACGATTGGAGTTTTTTGATTTATTTCTTTTAACTTTCCCCATTTCTAAATTAAACTTATTCTAATAGTTGCAGAAGCAAAACATAAACAAACTGTTGCGGTTATAGTTATTTCTTTGATTTAACCTGTCGCTTGTTCTAAAAAAACTTTTTGAATAAAAAATTCATTAAAATGTTATTTTACCATAAACTTTGAATATTAAAGAGAAGATTTTTGCCGTATATTTGTAAAACAGTGTGTGTACGAACAGATATTCTAAAACTTGTAGTTATTTTTCCTCGTTTGAGTTCTACGCTGCTGATGATCTCATCAAACGCACGCGATCTCCTGCTGAGAGGTAAGTTTGTGATTTGCTGTCTGCTGTGATATACAAAAATACGATAAAATAAAACTAAGGATAAAGGGAAGGGGTTGTTTAAAGTCACTTCCTTTTAAAGTTTGAGCCTTGCCATTAAAAGTACGCTGAGTAAGTTGCATTCTTTAAATTCGGACCATAATTGTAAGGAAACAAAAATAAGTTGCATCTTTTACAATCTTCCTCTTTTTTTTTTTAATGTGTCCTTTCTTGTTCCTTCTTAACTTAATTCCCGAAATTCAGCTTTTTTTTTTCCTTTCTAGTGCAGTGACAACTACCTAGACATTGTATAATAAATACAGTTGTATGTACTCAGCCTTAAAGCATTTGTTGAGATTCCATGTATGTTGCAATAAATGTCATTTTTATTTCGCTGCTTTCGAATCTGCAGGACTCAATTTGCATGGGAATCCAGATACTGTAGGTATACTTTTTAAAGATTTTATAATTTTTTTATTAATCACCGGAAGTTCAGCTACTATTCAGGCCGTCACTTCGAACTTTTCAAGGCGGGGAGTGGATGTGCTCAATGTAAATTACAGCAAAATGTTGTAAAAACCACACCTACTTACATATCAATACATTTTCCCAAATCCAAGGGAGGGCAATTCACCCCCCTTAAATGATGGGCCTGCTACTCATCTTCAAAAAATATTTGCTATTGAGTAAATAGTGTTAAGAAAACATTTTCTTCCTACAAATATTTTCATAGATCAACTATGATTTGTGCAATGTAGTAAAGACATGATGAAAAATTTGAAATGTTGTATTTGTATGTTTGTGTGAGGTGATGTAGGCATGAAAATAAGTAAGTAAGGTGACCATCGGTCCTGATTGATATTTTGGACAGGACAGGTTGGTTTAGAAAAGGGTGGCCAACCTTTTTAGGGAGAGTGCCACTATCTGGAGAGAAAAAGCTCACCGTGCCACATTGTATTTTTCCAACAAACTGATTTCTTTTTAAGTTAAAAATCGACTTTATGTTGGCTGACTATGTACTTCTTACTCAAATGAAACATTTTTTCTCGTAAATCTGAGCAACTGAAATCTAAATGATAATAAAGATATTACAAGTCCAAACTTAAGTGTTATCGTTAATAAACACTTTTATGGGTTCTGTCAGTTGGCTTACGCTTAAAAAAGAAGCAAATAACATCAAACATTCTATTCTAAAAATTAAAGTCTGTACTTAATGTGGTTTATAAGTCTGTATCTTTTTTACCAAGTCTTTAATTTTAGTATTAGTTCTTGAGAATCCTAAGAAGTTGAACGTTTCAAGTGCTATCAATTAATATTCAACGGTATTTAGATTTTTCTGCATTCAAAACGAAAATATTTGTTTAGAAGCGTATTTTGAACCAAATCTACAACAGCATCAGACGTCTAAAGTGTGTAGTGAAAAAAAAATTGTTGGTACAAATTTCCAAATTTCTGTATAACATGGATGACTTTCTGTGGAAGTAAACTCTTATATCTGATTATCAATGCAAAAGGTCAGTAATTCCGATTTGGATTTCAGAAGGGAAACAAGTTGTGTCTTGTAGAGAAATAGACAAAGAATTTGAAAATATCAGCATTTTTTTAATTATCCTGAAAATCATCAAACCTAACACTGAATGAATACTTAAAATAGGGGTAAAATTTTCTCCATATAGCATTGAAAAATTATTAAATTTGTGTTGATACTTTCAGTATTAAATTTCGTGTTTTTGTTTTCCTCCAAATTAGAGAGAAAGAAACTGAAGTTTCATCATAAAAGAACGTAGATGGCCTATACTGGTTTAGGAAATTGTTTTTGTACTATCTTAAATTTAAATTACTTCAACGCCGAATAATAAGAAATGACATAGCTAAATTCATTTGCTATTCTTCATTCCTAAGTAGCAAGTTCTCATTGCTTTCCTTCCAAACGTTTAAAAAAACACTCCCTAAAATTATATTATCTTATGACTATTTATCCTTTGGATAGCTATTGCACATTTCAATGAAGGAGTAACTTGCCATGCTCTCCTCTTTTTCCTGGGAAAGTTCACAAAACATTCAGAGCTCTAATTCGTAGTTTCTTAATACAGTGAGCTCTACAATGTCACCAGCAGAGAAAAAGTCTCATTCCTTGGTAATGAGTTATGAGTTAGTGATAAATAATTCGATGATACATTTGAAGTTTTTTTCCCAAATTATTTTCAAGTAATGTAACAAAAACAATTTAAGGATCTTCATTTATGCAACCATACCGAAGTTTGTCCAATCTGGCTTCTTAATTTTATTTGCAGAGTTAACTTTTTATAAAATTTCATCACCCGTAGCTGAAACTATTGAAGATCAAAAATCCATTCTGCAGCATCGAAAGTTTCATTCGTGCCAAATGCAAACATGCTTTACAAAGTAGTGTCTGTAGCGTCTCAGCTTTAGTTGGATGTTCAAATCTAACGTTAAGTACTTTTCAATATTATAGTTCGGACAATTTGTAAGCCAACCTCCTGACACTTAATCATCACAACATCATTATACAGGGTTCCCACGGTCCTTAAAAGTCCTTAGAAACTCCTTATTTTTCATTTTGAAAAATAAGGGCCCTTAAAAGTACTTATTTTTGATTCAAGGTCCTTAAAATTATTTTTAAGTCCTTATTTTTCACTACTGCAAGTAATTTAATGATTTGAAATTGCTAGCGAGAATGAAAAAAATATTCTTTCAACTTTTTCTTTTTACTGCATTGGGATCCCGTGTTGAAATCTAAATCTAAGCGTTATCAGTGAGAACAAAGAAAACAAGTATGTAAGTTAAAGGGGGGGGGGTAGTTGTCTAAAAATTATCCACTCACCATTTGGAGTTTGAAAAAAGTAGTGATTGAAAAAATGTATGAACTAATAGATGCTTTAATAAGAAAAAAAAAACTTAGCTCTACATATTTTTTGTCCTCTCGTATTTTTCAGTCTGTAATCCATATCACAATGGTTTATTTTAAAACTGGTGCTCAATCTTCCTTGACTCGAAGGTCATACCTCATACTAAGATGAATGTTGTATACCAGAACGCTTAAGTCAAAAGAAGTATAGTCATTTAAAGGTTTGACAGAACTTTTTCAACTAGTCCTTTCAGAACAAAATATTTTTAGAAGAAAATACTGACATGTAAATACTTAATTTTTCAACGAATTATATGTCTGGCAACAATTTATCTCTAATAAAAACGTTTTTCCAGATAGTATCCTAAATTATGAAAAAAAAAAGAAAATTACTAAGAACTGTCATTTTTATAACTCAATTCTAATTTTATTAATACAATTTTCGCAACTATTTCTTAGAAATCAGTTTCTCAATATTAGGATAATGACGTACGCAACTACATGGGTCAGCTTTTGCAAGCTGTGGGCACCACTTTAAAACCATGTTTTTTAACCCATGTTCCAGGCATACGTTTTTGCCTCACTTGAACGCATTATTCATCATGCATGCCAATCAATGCAATTAAATAAAAATATTTTGTAATTGAAGACTTGCACATTTGCTACTTAATTGCTTTCACTCGAAAATTTTAATCCATTTGCATCTTCATTGATTCAAATAAAAATTATCGTTGACTTTTATTAATGGTTATCTCAAATGTATTGAGATTTTTGGAAATAAGATAACAGTAGCTCAGTTTGTTATATTTTGTCATAATTTGAATTTTCAGCTCATATTATCACTTCTCAGATAGTTGAAATTTTCTTTTCACAAAGCACTAATTTAGAAAATTCTGCCCCCCCCCCCTTCCTCCGTCCCCAATCTTCTCTGTGAAGAATTCTTCCACTTAGACTATTTTGGAGGTGGAGATTTTAGAAACTTAGGCATATCTGTCCTGAATTCCATTGGTGCTGCTGCAAACTGAAAATGTTGTAGGATTTCACTTTGCCACACATTCCCCTACTTTAATGTCCAGGGTTTGAGGTAAAATTGCCGCTACCCTTGGAATTGTCATGAAGAAGAAAACCAAAAGTTTTTCCTAGTCTTGGGTTTTAAATGTAATGATAAATGCTTCAAAAATATTTTTTTGGGAAAAAAAATGTTTGAAAATACATGCGTGTTTATGTAACCCATAAAATTCATGAATATTTGATGACTAATAAATACTTTCGAGGTCCTTAATTTTTTTGAAAAAGGTTCTTAGAAAGTCCTTATTTTTTGTTTTGAAAAAGAAGTGGGAACCCTGTTATATCTATAAGTTTAAGGGTTTTAGTTATGCATCTAAAAAATATCGCCAAGTCAAAAAAATATCGCCAAGTTAAAAAAATATTGCCAAGTCCGAAAAAAAAAGCCAAAAAGAAATGAAAAGGTAAAATGAATATCGAAAAATTAAAAATTTGAAAGTAGGGTATTGAGATGGGGAATTTGTGTGTCGGTCGGTCTGTCTGTCTGTCTGTCGGTCGGTCAGTTGGTCTGTCTGTACCCCCTAATAACTTTTGAATGAACATTCCGATTTGGACAAACTTTTTTTTGTTGGAAAGATCTCGGCAATTACAGCTCATTCCCATATTTGATTTTTCGATTTGAACAATTTTTCATTCAACTTTGAGCCGTTCAAACAACCTGTCCCGCGATACTAACTTTTGAGTGAACAGTCCGATTTAAATAAACTTTTTTTTTTTTGTTCGCAGGACCTCAGCAAGGATACTTCATTACCGTATTTAAATTTACAATTTGAACATTTTTTCGTTCAACATTGAACCGTTCAAGCAACTTTTCCCCACCTAATAACTTCTAAGTGTACCGTCCGAATGGAATAAACTTTTTTTTTGTTTAAAAGATCTCGGAGAGGCTCACTCCCATACTTCGCTTTTTGATTTGAACCATTTTTCGTTCAATATTGACCCGTTCAGAAAAAAAATTTAACATTAGCGCCTACGGGGAATTTATGTTGAATGTTGATCCTGAACTTAAAGTCGGATTTCCTTCAAACTAACTTTGTAAGAAAATGGTTTTGATAAATAATGTTTGTAAAGTACTTTTCTGAGTAATCTTCTGTGAGGACTCTGATTCCGACTCAGACTCCGCAAATATGGCGGAAATGCAGGCCCAGAAAAAAAAATGACTGTGCAGACGATTTTTTGTTTATTTATTCATTTGTTTTATTTTATTCATTATTGTTTTTTTTTTTTTTTTGGCAGACGATTTTTTTTTTTTGTAACAAAAATTTTTTATTCATGAGGGCATTTTATTCTTTATTTATATTTAGCAACTGGCAACGGATTAAAAGTGAAATTCGAGACATTTTATTAACCGACTAGTTTTTTTTTTTCTTTCTTTGATAAAATGTGTTTTGATGTACTTTGTACTTTTAATTTTTTTTTTTTTTTGAAAACGATTGAGGAATTTTTCTACGGAAGAACTGTAACAGTTACATTCTTTAAAAGATGCGACAAAACTTTATTTATTCATTTATCTACTTTTTATGTGTCTATTTCATCTGATGAGAGGGGTATATTTTGCTTTTAGAAATCAGCTTTAAGTGCTAAAAAGGTATGTTTGACATAATTTTCAGTCTCAGATAATCAAGAGGATAATGATCAGATGCTAGATTGCCGATGTCGATGTATGGGAAAGTAGGCTTGTTTAGTTCTTGACAGAACTCCTTGTTATCAATATTTTTGAGATCGATATTTTTTCCTCAATTTTGGAATTTTGTCAAAAAGTCTTCGCGTGCCACTGTTGCTGCTCTGCCGTGCTACATTGTGGCATGCGTGCCACGGGTTGGCCACCACTGGTTTAGTATGTTGTCCTAGCATATTCTGAAATATTCATTTTTTGCTTTAGTAACCGAAGTGATCACCGAATGCTGCTGCTAAAAGTAAATGAATGGAGCTATTTTAAGCATATTCAACATGTATTAAATTGAACCATGCATATCTGCCAACTGCTTAACCTAGCCAATATATTTTGTTTGCTCAGGTGTAATGCACTCATCGAAAAGATATTTTATTCATAATTAATTTTGGACTATAAAAAAGCCCAGTTGCAAATTGCGGCGTAGAAAAGCAATGTTGAGTTTTAAATTAAATAGTATGAAAACTGGCATAGAATTCTTGTTTACAATCCTCATTAAATGGACTCAAGCAAATTTGTTCCTTAAAACATCACATTGCTTCTTCTCTTTAAGGTTTATTTTCTGTCTTAATCATAAGTTATACAGTGGGCCGCTGCTTATATGAATTGTGTTTGTTCGAAACAATTTTGATTGAATAAAGCAGCTAAGCTGGATATCGTTTCGTTTTTGATGATTTGATTCGTTAAAGTGACTGATAAAAAAAACCACTGATTCAACTAACCAGCACCCACTGTATTTAAAAAAATCATTTTTTTACTTCCTTTTACGCAGTAAAGGAAGTATTGTGATCGCGAAAAAAAAATCACTCAAATTTGAGTCTAAATTTTGATTTTGCTCACCCCCGAATGAATGTGAAGGAGTTTTTTCGACCTGTCAGCACGTGCATATGTACCTACCAACATATAAGCAGCCGAAAAATCCTTTTCAACCACCCCCGAGGTAATTACGACGTGTTTTCTCGTGACGTCTGTATGTACGTGTGTGCGGATGTATGTATGAATGTGGGTCGCATAACTCAAAAACTATATGCCGTAGAAACTTCTAGCTTGGTATGTAGGCTCTGAGGATGGTCTAGTTGTGCACCTCCCCTTGTGGTTGCATTCGAATGCCCCCAAGGGGGTGTTTTACCCCTTTTTTGGGATAAATCAGTGTTAATTTCAATGCAGATGAATTGGCACAACCACTTGGCGATATATCGCCAAGCTTTTTGCCGCCAAGTGTTTGACGCCAACCTGGTGACATGTCGCCAAGTTGGCGACAAATTTGGCGAAAAAAATACTTTTTGAATTTGGGTTCAATTTGGCGCTATTGGCGATATTTTGCGAAAAATCCACTGAATGATGTTAAAATCGGCGATATTTAGAAAATGAATGATTGTAAAATATTTGTTTTGCATTGTTTCGTGGAAAACTATGGGTGTAAATGTTCGAATTGCTATCTTGCTCACTCTTAGCACTATTTTAACACTAAGGCATCTACAAAGAAATTAACACGTAAAAGGAAGTAGTGTGGGACCCATACCAGATTTTTTGTAAACATATACACATGCAGAGATACCTAAAATTGATAAATATCCAATGTGGTTTTTTATTTTATGGGAACAGACAGCCAATGGGAAGAATTCAGTCATGGTTGAGATTTGTTTTGCAGTTTTAAATTTTGCATATCTGCCACAAAGTTGTGTTTATCTTATTCTCAATTTTTTAATAATTAACTATCTTAATTTAATGGTTTGTAGCCAAGAAAAGTCAAGGGGTACTTAAACTTATGATTGCTTTTGACATGGAAATGGATGAATTGACAATATAATAAATTTTGTATATACTATGAGCCTATGAGTCGAATACTACAACCACAATTAGGCTTGGGACTTGGAGGCGGGTCCTAAGATTTTAGAAGTTTTAATTTTGAATTTTTGCTTCACATAAAATAAATGAATTGTTTTGCTTCACATAAAATAAATGAATTGTTCATGTAAAATATTTTATTTATTAAGATTGCTTGATTAATATTTTTTTGCAATTTTGCTGGGGTTTTTTTCTTTTCATTTAACAGGTTTTGGATATTGAATGAAATTACTCTTTGAATAGAAGTTTTCACAATTAATATGTACAACTTATATGATTAAACGTATAATAAAATAGGTCAATGATTGCTTTAAAAATAAATACTACAACTGACCTGTTTAACTAGATTGCATTTAAAAAAAAAATCACTTTTAATTTTCAATAAAATTTATGGAGGTCCGGAATTTTTCTTGAAAACCTTAGCAGTTGACAATAACCCAATTTTGTCATTTTTATCTATGTAGTGTAATTTTGGCATCTTTTAAATAAAATTTTTGTTATCAAATTCACAGACATTTTGATGCATGTACATTATGCATGACGCCCCCCCCCCCCTTATTAATTTCAAACGCATCTTAAACACAGAGGGAAAAAATGGGTTCAGCTTCTTTTCTAAGAGGGAAGTCAAACCTAGATCAGAGAGTTGCGAATGTGTTCCTAATCGTAAATATATTATTAACCAAGAAATAAGATGGTACGGTTTCTCCCCCAGAAAGTTTTTCGAATTTGTGGTCTTAAAAGTGCATTTTAGACGATCTTTGGTAATGTTATGGGAGAAGAGATTGGGGGCGCTCTTCTGTCCATTTTCCGATATCAAAACGTTAAAAACTCCATTATTATCTTTGATTGTACTATGGAAAGCGGGGATCGGGGATTTTTTCAAAATTGTATTGCTAAAAACGCAATTTTAGATTATCTTTGCTAATAATACGCAGATTAGATATCCGAGCTACCTCTTTTCGGAAAATTATTTAAATTACAGTCTTAAAAATGCATTCTGAACAATTTTTGGCAATGGTATAGTAGTTGAAGAAGTTCGGAGGCGCTTCTCTGGATACTTTTAGAAATTAAAATTTTAAAAACACAATTATAGATCATATCTGATTATTTTAAGATAAGGGAATTCCGGGGGTTCTCCCCCGAAACTTTTTTTGAAATTGTAACTGTAAAAACGCGGTTTTAGACGATCTGCGTTGATGTTAGAGAAGGGGAGATTTAGGGCCCACCCTGGAACTTTTTCAAAATTGAAGGATCATCTTTGGTAAGAGGACAGATAAATATTCGAAAAACCTGATGTCAGTTGACTTTCAATGATGTTAGGACAGGAATTTTCGAGAACTCTCCTTCGGAAACAAAAGTTTAAGTCATTTGAAACGAAATATAGGTCAATCTTAAATGTTGTTGACAAGACAGAGAGGGAAACGGAGATGCCTCTTTTTTTAATGAGAGATGCGTTTATTCAAGCTGAAATGCGGCAAAAGAAAAAAAAAATATATGGTTATACTCCCACATCTCACATTTTAAGCTCATATTACAGTATTCAAAATTCATGCATTTGATCATAATGCAAAAACTTAATTTGAAGAAAAATTAATGTTTTTCGTCCTGCTTTTATTGCGTCATAATTTTTACTTTTGATAAAAACAAATAATTAAAAACGATTAAATATAAGTTTTTAGAGGGAAGACTCTAAAAAGTTCTGACTTCTTAATATACAGTGTAATTTATCAGGAAAAAAAATTTCCTTTATAATTATTTATCTGGCATTTTGATCTTTAACAATGTGTGAGAAATCTAATTTTTTTTTCCTTTTAATTTCATTAATTTTTATTATTACTTCTTACTCTCTCCTCCATGCAAGCATCTGTTTTGCTTCATTTGTGCCTATGCTGAGAACGATGCTTTCACCTAATTTTGAAAGTTCCATTTTGAAATTTAAATTTCTTATCTAACAATAAGGTTTGAAAATTTCAATTTAAAATAATTTGTATATAAAATAAATAACTTGCTTTTTTTAATGATAATTCAATTCTTTTTAAAGATTTTCGTGGAAATGCAGCGATAAACTTTTAAAAAAGAATTTAGTTATCAAAATTATACTCAATCAAACAAGCCTTATTATTTCATCACTTGAAAGATAAAACAGATTATTTTCCACATAAACTATTTCTTAGTTATTTGAAAATATTATTCTAATTTGGAAAAAAATATTTCGCTTATCAACATTACTATTATTGAACGTTTTCTTTACAACTCAAATTTCATAAAAATGTATGTCAATTAGTAACTACAAAAATAAGAAAATAGTAAACACGAAAATACAGGTAATTTTCTCTTGCTGTGTATTATTTAACTTGTTCAAAAATTTAAATTACTTCGATCAAAAATAAGCATCTTAATATTGATTTGTATACGCTCATAGAAAATATTCCAATCAAATATATTGTATTGTACATTGTAAATAAATACAAAAAAGCATTTCAGCTAAAAATTGCCCGCCTTTGAGGACCTCTCCACTGATAGCTTTTCGATATTGAAACATAAAAAACCTTTTGGATAAGTTTTAAAGGGGGGGGGGGGATTTGGGCAGAGCCCGATCATTCTGACATTGGACAAGGGGCACATTTCTATTTCAGGGCCCCTCGCCCCCCCCCCCCCTTCTCATATCAGTTATGTGTTACAAGTAATAAACATCTTACGATACCAGAATGAAATAAAAGTTTTGTGCAAAGATCAATTATAAAAAAAATAACAATGCTACCAAATTATTAAGACAAAAATATACGTCAACATACACAGTAGGCTGTTAGTATTAATAGTAAAATACACAATAGACATTTTAGTATAATTTACACTAGGCATTTAATATTAAGGAGGCGTTGGATAAAGTAAGGGGATTTTGGGCCCTCCTGAAATCTAAGAGGTGGGGCTTGTGCCCCGCGTGCTCTTGCGGTAATCAGGCTCTGGATTTGGGGCTCTCCCCCGGAAATATTTAGAATTCAAGTCCGAAACCTTTGTGATTAATATTTGCGAACCAGTATACATAATAAAAATTAAGTTATAAAAACCAATTGCCCTTCCCTTGAAAAATTCCCAGATTCGCTCTTGAGGACATACATTAGTATTTCCTTCAATGCATAAGCAATTTGTTGTACTGATGTCTTAAAAATCGCTCCGTGTGCTCACTCTTACCGGTAAATGTATACAAGACATTAAATTATATCTTTATGTTATAACAAAAACAAGAAAATGAGTAAAACTTACAGGATTTTGATTTATTTCCTCCAAATATGATACTCTTTACTGGATAGGATATGCCGCACTGTACCGAAAGATAGCACTATGCTTTATGAAAGGAGTTGCTTTTTACGAAGAAAGATCCTTCTCTAGGCTGTTCTCCGAAAAAATTTCTTGTCACATCATTTGGCAAAACATCTGGACACATTAGTGCCTTTCTTAAACATTTAAAGCCCCTTCCTGTCTGGGGGTACACTACGGGCGGTCTCAGAGAGATTTTTTTAGTGTCCATTGTGATGCAGCTGGTTAGTCATCTTTCCTCCTCAAAAAGAGGGATGGGTGTCGTTATCAGAAGAGGTATAATTCTTAGGGTGGAAGAAAGGGGGAACGGTAGCTGCTGGTCTCAACCGACTGCTTTCCCCCCAGCATGGACTAGACCACATCTTCGAGAGAGAACAGATTCGACCTCAATTTTAAAAGCCCTTCAAGGATCAAGTGACCGAACCAAGGAAAGCACAAGAAACCCCCTCTAAGATTTATTTATTACTTCTCCTGTCTCTGTCCGAGCAGGGAGTGAGGGGTTGGGGTAGGATAAGGGAAAGTCTCTATTGTTAAGGGATGAATTGGATCTTTTACTACCATGGCCTTGTCGTACGACGAAGTGATGGGTTTGTAGAAGAAAAATGATTGCTCCAATAAAATAACTAAATGCACCAAAAGCCCAAGACAGCTGCATGGGAAAATAACTGAGACTGTATTTCAAGTAGATACGGAAGTTCTTGTTATTTTAGTTTAGATTGGAGTTCTAATTTAATTTTGACTTAGAAATGAAAGTCCCGATTTTGTTTTTTTTTTTTCAAAATTATTATTTAAATATTGAGGGGGGCCTTCTGATGATTTCAAAATATTGGGGGGACATGTCCCCCCCCCCCTCCCCCGCCAACGACGCCCGTGATCTCTCCCAGTTTTCGTAAACGGAATTCTTTCTTTCTCTTTTTTTTCCCCTTCCTAAAAGCCTCCACCGCTTTTTTTTTTTTTACTTTTTGCAAAAAACTACAAGAAAAGAGTAACACATGTACATTACATTCCTTTAACTTATCCCGCCAGAAAAGAAAAAAAAGTTTTAATTTTTTTACATCTTTTTAGATTGAATATAATTTTACAAATATTGGGTAAAATTTTCCAATTTTTTTTTTTTTTGAAATATTATTTAAAAATATTAAAAATAAATGCTTTTTTTTGTAAAATTTTATATCTATTTTGGGTTTTTCCAGACACATTTAATGACAGACAACCGCCCCGTGTCGCCCAGTGAAAAATCCTTAAAAAATGCTCCGACAAACCCAGTGATTATTCTTTGAAGCTTCAGTCCATTTTGAAAACCTCCTAAAATTGGGTGGCGGTGAAAGGAAAAAGTTAAAAATTTTTCTCAAATCTCTAACTGTTTTATCTTAAATTAGGTGAAACATTTAATTTTCTTCTGTACTTATTTGTGTTTTTAAAATTGTTTTTCACACATAGTAATGTTGCCTAAAAGGGTAACGAAATTTTAAAACTATTTTCTGTACAGTTGTCTGTAACATTGAATCAGAAGTCAAATAATAATCCTTAAAATACATTTTAGAGAACTGTATCAGTATAATTAAATAATATTTTTTTCTTCTAGTAAAATTTAAAAGATCTCTAAATTTATGCCTTCTTGAAAAGTACTAAGAATCCAGTTGATTAATAAGGATATACTTTGCACATTAATCGTTTGAGTGCAGAAATTTTCCTGTCCGAATGTTTAAAGTGCATAATGAAACACGCTATTATGTATTTTATTTTATTTCTGGAGAATAATAGAAACACAGAATAACCTCTAATTACTACACAAATGATAAATTGTACCAATAAAATTATTTTTAAACTGGCATATTACAAGAGAATTTTTCTGTACCAATTTCATGAATTCCTCTCCTATATAATGCGCATCTGATGCTGTCACAACCTTCCTCCAGGAAATGTTTCTGAACTAATTTTTTTCACCTTTAATCCCTGTGGTATTTTTGGGTTTGTGACCATTTTTTATTTTTTTCGACAATAAACCCCTAAGTAAATTGCAGTCCACTTAACATGTCCACGCAAATGGTAAAGAAATTAATCATCTAAAGTTAACTAAAAATATTTCAAACGTTTGCATATGATCCATGTTATGTTTCCATCAAGTTTAATAGAATTTTCCAAGAAAAATAAAGCATTTACCATGCTTTAATCTGAAAACATTGTATTCAAAAGTTCAACTTTTTCGGTATAGCTTCAATTCTATCATGCTCTATGAAATCGTTAAATAGGGTAGTTGTGACCTATTGAATATCCCTTTTTTAACGACTAGATATTGTTAAGAGGCTTACAAAACATAAAAATTCACCATTGCCGAATTATAAAACACAACGGTTGATTCTTAATGATTTTTTTAAAAACCCACCCGCAAAAAAAGCGCGCCTTGAAACCGAAACCCGTGACGTCAGATGGCAGTAACTTTCAGCCTTTCATCCATAAAAATTGGATTTTTGCTATATTATCGTTTCATTGCGGGATTTTCTCCTTCCGTAATCAATACCTTAAAGTCTACTAATTCACTATTTAAAACTGGATTTTTCAAAGAGCAATCCAATACCCTGCTAGGGGTGATTGTTTTGATATTTTTTGGCGAAATCCGTATTCAAATTTTTAGAACGCATCACTTGGCGAGGAAAAAAAATTACGGCAGTGCAGAGCGAACAACAGTGCGAAGCCGGAGAAACCGGTTTCTCGCGCTCCTCGCATCTAAGCTTCTTGCTCTTTCTTCGCCTTAGTAGAAAGTTCAAAAGCGCCAACGAATGCCCAGTGACGTCACAGCTTCTTGAAATTTAAGAATTATTTTAAAAAAAACTACTCGTCGCAGCGCGAAAATTTTTTCGCCGCTGATGTTCATGTATGTTGCTCTATCATATAAAAATAAAATTGAAAAATCGAAAACTTCCCTATTCTACATCTTGTTATAACATTCTTAATTTTTTAAATGTAAGAAATATGTCGGCAAGTATGCTAACATTTTCATCCTAGGAGAAGTAAATAAAGGATGAAAAAAAAAAAAAAAAAAAACGCTTTCACTAAAGCCTTCATCTTAAACAAACATATTTTTTTTTTCAAAAAAACTTACAAATGGATGCTTAATATTTTACCATTTGGCATGCTAACTCTAATGTGTTATATATATATATATATATATATATATATATATATGGGTAAAATGTGAAAATAAGATATTCTACATTCAATCAGCGCATAATTGCAGCTAGAGCATTAAATGCATTCTAAATATTAGGTGTTTATATATGAAGTCCGCCCTCGGGCGTGCACGAAGTCAGTGTAAATAACAACAATTAGAAAAAGATTTGAAAAAACGTCTAGAAAAAGTTTTGAAAAAACGTTATACGTGCAAAAATGTTATAAATTCAAAATGCAATACGACAATTTTTCAGAAACAACTAAAATTTCAAAAATTAACTGGGCAAGTTACTGCTTCGTCTACAGAGAGCGGGAGCAGTTGGTAAAAATAGTAATTTGCATGTTTCTGAAGAGGTCAGCTGCACACGAGTTAGCATATCGAGAAAGGATGTTAAGTTTTGAGAAGTCCAAAAAGACGAAAAATGATACACAACTACCAACTCATGAATACAACCCCCCCCCCCCCCCCGCTCTGACCTGCAAATAAAAAAAAGACAGATCACTTACCCAGCATTTGAAAAAGAAGCGACACCATTAGTCCTATTCCTTTACTTGATCCATTTCCATACCAAGTTTCTTTTCTAATACTGGGTAAGTGATCTGTCTTTCTTTTATTTGCAGGTCAGAGCGGGGGGGGGGGGGTTGTATTCATGAGTTGGCAGTTATGTATCATTTTTCGTCCTTTTGGACTTCTCAAAACTTAACATCCTTTCTCGATATGCTAACTTGTGTGCAGCTGACCTCTTCAGAAACCTGCAAATTATTATTTTTACCAACTGCTCCCGCTCTCCGTAGACGAAGCAGTAACTTGCCCAGTTAATTTTTGAAATTTTAGTTGTTTCTGAAAAATTGTCGTATTGCATTTTGAATTTAACATTTTTGCACGTATAACATTTTTTCAAAACTTTTTCTAGACGTTTTTTCAAATCTTTTTCTAATTGTTGTTATTTACACTGACTTCGTGCACGCCCGAGGGCGGACTTCATAATTAAACACCTAAAATATATCAGGGGCCGCGCTAAGCATTCGCCACCTCGCCAAATGCGATAAAATAGAAAATTCGGCGCAAAAAATTCTAATTTGGCTAAAGTATTGGCGAATGGAAATTGTCAGAAATGTTCACTTGGGGGAAAAATACATGTATTACATTTAAAAAACAAATAATTAAAATTCTTTGACTATAACTCTCGAAGTTTGGCTAAGACTATTGAAATTTGGCTAATTTACTTGCTAACAACTAAAAATCCTAAGCGCGGTCCCTGTATATATATATATATATATATAATATATACTGTCAGCTCTGCTTAATTGGGTAACGGATAAATGAATACCCTGCTTATAAGAATAAAACATCCCAGAACCGAATATTTCCCCATTTCATTGACACAATGTTAAAGATCCCTGCTTAATCAAATACCCCGCTTTATCGAATAATATTTCTTGAAACCGACAGTTCGTTTAAGCGGGCCCAACTGTATATATATTCATGTTAAAATAGAAAAGTATTCATTTCGAAATTTTACACTATGCTATGTTTTAAGACTAATAATGCAAAAATTGACGTATTTATTTCTCAATTTTTATTTTAGTTTTAACTATTGAAAAATGAGTCTCCAGTGGACCTTGATCGCCGGTTTCTTGTATGTCGAGATGGCAGTGGTTGTGTTACTCATGTTACCTTTTATTTCGGCGAAAATGTAAGTTGCAATTTATTTTTTATTTGTGAGATAAATTTGATGAAATAGGTGTTAGGCTTGGAAATACAATTTTTTTTAATTAGTTTTCAGTGGCCGGTAAATACTTTTAGTTGAGGTTTTGGACAGGAAAGGCATTTGCAGACAAAACTGTCTGCAAAAATCTTAAACTGTCCAAAAGTATGCTAAAGGTATAGGGATGAAATATAATCCGTATGTGTTTACTGCAATGTTTGTAATGCATAAATAAGTATTAATTAGTTCCAATTAATAAATATTTGATAGTATTTTTCTCTGAAAGGTTAATACTAAAAGCAATATATTTTAAGTAAAAAAGTCAACATGCCAATAATACTAAGAGTTGGTAGTGCTTTAAAAAGAAATTTGCATAATTGACAGAGTAATTTTAGTTGTATTTATAGCTCAAGAGAAAGCTTTTAAATGTGTAATATTTAGAAGGAAAAATAGTAATTTTTTTTAAAATTATATTTACATGATGTTTGAATTTTAAAAAATATTTAAGTAATCCTAGATCGAAAAATAATAAATTGTTGGTAGACATTTTATTTCAAAACTTGTGATTTCTTTTAAATTGATAGTTAATATGATGCATTCTGTAACTACATTCAACAAAAAAATATAGCAACTTGATAGTTTTAGAAGATAGTTTGAGGAGGTTTGGGACATTTTCTTTACCTAGATTCATGGTTATTTAGTGTCAAAGTGTGAATTAGCATTATAGCTGTTTCATCACTTGAGTCAAGAGAAGAAAAGCTACACCAAAGTTTTCTTTATTATTATTTCAGTTGAAAAATTCATTTAGTGAATTTAAGTGAATTATTAGACTATATTTTGAGCACCCTGAGTTACATATCTTCATAGAAAAATTGGCTGTTAGAAACAAAAATTACTTAAACTCATCAATATTAATTGGAATTTTTTTAAGGAATTGTAATTTCTATGCAGTTACTAGATTAGAATCAGGTGCATAAGTTAAATTTATTTTTAAATACATATTTAAATGTTCACTTTCAATAAATAAGTTTTAACTTAAATTTTTTAATGAATAACGTATTCCTTTTATAGATATTATTCTGTTTATATCTTTTCACCAAAATATAGTTTTAGACAGTTTTGAACTTTAGGGTTTTGGACCAGACAGTAAAAACCAGGGTTTTTACCCTAGTGTCCAAAACCTTGCCAACCCTATTTTAGTTTACTAGCCACTATGTAAGCTTAAGTTGCTACCTTTCAGTCATTAGTAGCCACTTTATCCAGCACTTTTTTCTGAATAAAAGCATTGGCATATAAAATCTAACTGTAATAATATATGTGAGGATATTCACAGAAAATGGAGAACGGAAATTTCAGAATTAATATTGCCCTAACCATCAAATATTTTTTTAAAAGAAACTATGAAGGATTTTTTTTTCCATCAAAGATGGAAATACTATACAAAAATTTAGGATTGTTTTTACATCATAAATTAAGTGCAACAAAATAAAAATGGATTGTTAATGAAATAATAATTGTCTGGCCGATAGGGTTTGTGAAAATCCTCCAATTTTAAATAATTTTGGTCACCATAGTAAAACCTTTAGTGGTCATGTGATGAGCAATTATTTTCAGTTCTAATAAAATTTACTCTAATGAGATAAGTATAAAAGTTATATTAGTTTGTTTAAGAAGCTAGTTCTGGTTTTAAAAATATTTAATGCATTCAACTAATGCATCTGTTGAGTACATGAAGCCTTATAACATGAAGAATTTAAAAGAAACTTTAAGTTTATTTGCAGTTAGTCAGTTGTTTAAGCATCATCCTTTCCTCTAACGTAAAAAAATACACTACACAGCAGCTTTCCAATGCTAGTTCACAGGAATTAACAATGACATTTCAAAAATGTTCGGCAAAATTTTGCCGGACAATTCAGGTTTTTTATTTTTTTAAATGTTGCTATTATATATTTTATTCTTTTTTTTTATAATGCTTCTCTCTTCTCATTAGATAAAGATATGTGTGCATGCTCATATATTATTATTAGACACAATTCCCAAGTTTCATTTGACTATAAAGACCCTACCATCCCCTCCTCCCACCCAAAAATTACATGCCTGAGTGAGGATTGTTGTATGTTTATTCTTTTATTAGTTATTAGTGTTTAAATATTTCCAATGCTGTTTACTCTTTTATTACACTTTTGTGAAAATTAGCCAATAAAAAGGAATGTTTTCCAAATTTTCTATTTTTTCAAATTAGTTTTACTTAATATATTTTTTATTTATAGGTGGCAAAAATTTTTCAAATCAAGAATTATAAGAAGTTTAGCAGCATATTCAAATTTCTATTTTTCTGCATTCCTAGTAATATTGGTCTTGGTGTTTTTAGGTGAGTTTGTTTATTAGTTTAGATACTTACATGCATCATTGTAATTCAGAATCAAATGATTGCTTAATGAAGCATTTAACCTTTTGCAATGACTGCAATGTAACTGGGAATATATATATATATATATATATATATATATATATATATATATATATATATATATATATATATATATATATACATACACAGGGTGTCCACTCCAATCGTGGACCAACAGCTAATTTCTAAACCGTTGGAGATAAGCATATAGTTTATTTAGGAAAAAATCTCCAAATTACGAAAGGAATTTTGGGTCTATTCAATGTTTTTCAAAAAATCAAATTTTGAAAGAGTTACGAAACTTAAATTTTTATACAGCCCCCCAGTCCTATCAATCATATTTAGTAAAACATTCTTGACACTGTAACATTTAAAACTAAAAAAAAATCACTGTTCTACCATAAAAATTGACAGAGTTATGACGTTTTGAAAAATCAAGATTTTGAAGGATTTCGCATACGGTCCCTTTAGTGATCTCTCGATGACGTCATGAAATAATGCAAAATCTTGATTTTTCAAAACGTCATAACTCCGTCAATTTTTGTGGTAGAAGAGTGATTTTTTTTTAGTTTTAAACGTTACAGTGTCAAGAATGTTTTACTAAATATGATTGATAGAACTGGGGGGCTGTATAAAAATTTAAATTTCGTAACTCTTTCAAAATTTGATTTTTTGAAAAACATTGAATAGACCCAAAATTCCTTTCGTAATTTGGAGATTTTTTCCTAAATGAACTATATGCGTATCTCTAACGGTTTAGAAATTAGCTATTGGTCCACGATAGGAGTGGACACCCTGTATATATATATATATATTTATTATCTGGCTTGAAAGTTTGAGCAACATATCCAAAAGTTATATCCATTGTTCCTTAAGTTCATTCCAGTCAAAAAAGATAATAATTCCATGGCTGAAAGAGCAGTTAAGGTGTCCAGATTTAATCGCTGTTTCACATGTTCGAATGGTTTCCTCAGCCGCAATCCTAACCAGTTTCTCGCTGTAGTATCATAAGCTTGAACAGTTAGTTTCCAGTGAAGCTAAATGATTATTGAAGGCCATACTTAAGCAGTTTTTAATGAGATTTCTTGAAAAATTGTTAACTACTTGATGACAATTTTTCAATGCTGCTCCAAAATTCAATTTAATATGCTGGCAATCTCCTCCGAAAATTGATTTTTGATTTTCCACCATATGTTTTAGTTAAAATGATTGAATGTCTAATCAATAAGTTCTACATGCATCCTTATGCTTGAGTATGTTGTTTAAATGACATCTACTATATTTATCTGCAATTTACAGTACATGTATTGTTGAGAAAGCTTTTGCTTATAAATGTAACTTTTTTACTTTGTTTCTTTTTTAATGTAGATTCATTACGACAAATGCACAAGTATTCAAGTTCGAGAGACCTAGAACTAACTCATGGTCATCTAGACGCTGAATTACAACTAAGTATGAAAATGTTCAGGGCCCAACGAAATTGCTATATTGCTGGATTTGCTCTCTTTTTGGCACCGTAAGAATGTTAAATATTTTTAATTCTTTATTTTAGAAAAGCTCTTATATTGATGATGTTCAAGTTGTTAAAGTTAGAATTAATGCAGTTCTTTGTACAAATAATTATTTATTATTTTTCTTTCTTAATGTATTCTTTTTGTTTTTGTAACATGTAGAAAAATGATTAGTGAATGCAAAATTGTAATCATCAAACTAAAATGCTTGCTAGCAGAATATGACATGCAACTACTTATTTCAAATCCTTGTCTGTTTCCACCATTTTTTTCAATGCAAACTCTGCTAAGCAGTGGTGATTGGGGGAAGGGGACAAGAAGGGACAAGTGCTCCTGCACTCTTTTTTGTCATCAAAGATTGCTTACACGTTTTTAAGATTTTGATTTCAAAAATTTTTTTAAGAGATCATCCAAATTCTAAAGTCACCAAAAATAGCTTAAAATTGGAATTTTAAGGCTTTAATTTCAAAAAACATTCCTAGAACACAACCTATTTTCCTCAATGTTAAAGATTGCCTAAAATTATTTTACGAAAGCTAGTTTCTGCACCGGTATCTTTTTCAAGAAGAGGAACCCTTTTTACCCTTACATCAGTAACTATATGATTTAATTACGTTTTTAGGACTTCAATTTAGAAAAAAAAGTTCAGGGTTACCTAATTGTAATTCTAGTTTGTCTTTTTCTGATAATTTCCCGAATTATACATTATGTAAAGCTTATAGAGCAGAAATACAGAGGTATTTTTGGCATTGCTTGTTATGGAGATGATGTGAATTTCAATTTCAATGAGTGGTTAACAAGAGTTTGCTTTTATTTTAAGGGTGATTCGTCGATTGGGATCTCTTCTGTCAGCGCAAGCAATGTTGAAAGCCAGTGCAGATGCTTCACTGAAGCAAGCCCAAAGTGCAACAGAAGCAGCTGAAAAACTTATGAAAGAAAGTGAAACTCTTAAAAAAATGGTATGAGAGAAACGTTCAGTGTCTCATTATAGTAAAATTAAATTTGCTGTTTATTTTATTTGAACATACTTTTTGGACCTTAATTGTTTAAAAGATGAGTGCTTATAAAATTGATGGGAATTCTATTACGAAAGCCAGTGTGTTAAAACATATTTTCTTCTCAAATCACTGATGATCAAGTAGCCCAAAAAACTTCCAAAGAAAAGATGAGAAAGCCTATTATTCTTTTTGTTGTAATGTCCTCGCTGAGTTTTTCTTTGACTGATTAATATTTAGATGAAGCATAGATCTGGGAGAGGGTCATGAACACCCTACCCCCTCCCCTCTCTCATTGAGGCGTTTAAAAATATCTTAGTGTTTCACAAAATTGAATTTTGATACATTACCAGCAGAGAGCACCAAGACACTCTATTTGTGGCTGAATTTCTTATCACCTCTTTTAAAAGCTGGATACTGTCCTTGACACTAGAGGAAGCTATGGGAAAATAGTTTGTTTCATAAATGACAAGCTAGCATCCTTGTTTTAGGCAAAATTATTTAATCAATTTTTCATATACTAGTGTTCCTGCTAGGCTGTTTTTGAAGGGAGCAGCGCACTGCCCTTTTTCAGATCAGCAAAATGCGCCCTGCCCTAATTTTAGTCCTCAAACTGCACTCTGCCCTTTCAAAAATGACAAAATTGCGCCCAGTATATAAAAAAAGATGTCTCAAGCATTGTATAGCCGATCGCGATATCAAGGCAATTTCTTTTGACTACAGGGATCGTTGACAAAAACGTGCATGCATTGTCCTCAGAACTACACAAACATTGAAAATGGCTCATGAAGAGAAGGCAATCAAATCCCCAGACAAAGAGAATGAATGAGATTCCAAGAATTGAACGTCTTATCAGTAAATAAGCATGTTTTCCCTTTTCTTCCCAATGTAGATAAAGGTCCTGTCATCCGTGAGGGGACAAGGGGAGTAAGAGAAATCATTGTTTAATTCCTCCCCATTTAAGCACCATCCTTTATCTTCTGAGAATTTTCTTTCAGAGAGAGAGGGAGGGTGGTGAATACTTCCTAGTATTTTCACCTGTAGGGCAGGGGTGAGTGTTTCAGGAAAAGTATAGAAGGAGTACTTATTTCCCAGAAAACTCCCATTGTCCATGACTTACCTAAAAAATGGCGAACGACACGTGCGCCGAAAAGTGTGCGATCTTGTAGATGCTTTCCGCAAAAAAGAATTTCAAAGAACAAGAAATAAAGAAGTGAGGTGCCAGAAGAAAATATATAGTGCCTGTCAATCAGCCATTTTCCCGGACTTGCTAAAAAAAGTTCATTTTCAAGTGCTTAAAAATGTTTTAAAAGTTAATATAGTTCTTGATGTCCATAGCTATTCATTGAGTTGTGATTTTCTCTTTTAACTGCTCATCAATTTTTTTTTTACATGTTTCGATATGCTTACACATGCATCGCAAAAAAATGCCTGCCGTGTTTGAGATTGCAATCCTTTTGCATCTTGTAAATATTTTAATATTTTTAACAATCAGAAGTTATTTAGACACTTGCTATTTTAGATTAGCTTATTTTGTGTTTTATTTTAATAAATTACCATGTCCACAATGAGCTCTATTTTGCGGAAAATTGCCTCTAGTGTTTGAAAATTCAATCCTTGTGCATCTTTTAAATATTTTAGTACATTTGATAATCGGAAGTTGTTTTTACATATGCTATTCAAGATAAGGTTAGTTTATGTTTTATTTTTAAAAAATCATAAAATATATTTTATGAAACATGGCAACATTAAAGACGTGTTTCGCAAATAATTACTTTTTAGTGTATGAGATTTCAATCCTTTGTATCTTGTAAATGTTTAAAATTTCTTAACACTTAGAAGTTATTTCAATATGTGCTACAATTGATTAGGTTGTTTTATTTCTCATTTTAATATTTTTGCTCCAAAAATTGTCAAAAAATTATTTCAAGTTAGACAGTCATTATTTGCTTATTGGTATCACTGATTTTATGCAAAAATATTAAAATTAAACAAATGAGCATATAGCATTTTAATTTAATGTTTATTTTAAATGTAATTTTTTTTTAATATTTGATTTTTTTTTGTCATTTTCTTTACTGTCTAAAATATTCAATGGCATAATTTCTATTACTAGAAGAAATAATTTTTAAGAGATAATGAGAGGTTTATCTTTTTAACTTTAAATTCTTGCTCAAATTGTTGATCTATGCATTTGTTTCTTAAACTTTTGCCACATACATTTTTAATTTCTTATCAGAATGTTTTTAATTGCAGTAAATATGACTCAAAGAATCTGAGCTTGCAGTCAGAGCTATTTATCCTACTTTTTCGAGGGGAACAGGCACACTCTTGGCAGGGAAAGGTTCAACAATATTTGAAGGGGTCTGCCCCAGCTCTGGGAGGGGGAGACACCACGTTGAAGTAGTGCCCTTTTCGCAATAAATAGTGCCCCTTTCATACACCAGCACCCTGCCCTTTTTTTCCTCTAGAGTGAACGCTAATATACTACAGAGGTATAAACACCAAATTATTTTTTGTGTCTATTATACATTCTGTTGCTTAAAAATGTCGTTTCAAACATATAATTCTAAGTAGCTTGACTTAAATTTGTCATAGACTGGCAAAGAAACTGAAGAAAATCAAAAGAATGAAGGACATGAAAAAGAGATTAAAACTTTGAGAAGGGAGCTGGATATAACAACTGAAGGTGAGTTTGAATAAATCACTTTAGATTAAGCAACTGTAATAATAAAAAAAAAATTAATCAATGAGTATTCTGATTTTTTAATTAGTCTTCTTATATTCAGTGTTTAACTAAATAGTAATCAAACATAAGTGAAGTGACAATCACTTCTAGAGTGGGGTAATTTGCTATATTTTAATTGAAGTTTTCTCAAACTATAGTAATTTTTTTTTTTTTTTGCTGAATGTTTGTAGTTTGATGATGTATTATTATATTTTAATTTAACCAATATTAAATAGAAAGTTTGTCTAGGACTAAGAATTTTTGTATGTATTGTAGTTTTTGCCTAAACTAGGAATAAAGTTTCTTATTTTCAAGCTTTTCTAATTAATGAATTTCAGCTTAAAATGATTATTTTGATTTACTTCATAGAGCTAGAAAGGACAAAAAAGAAGCTTCAAAGTGTTGTTTCACAGGCTGAAGGAACAAATAGAGAATATGATAGACTACTGGAGGAACATGCCAAATTACAGGTATTTCACATTTAACTTATGAAAACGCACAGCAACTTGTATTAGTGTTCATTCTCAATCATCTATCTATATATGGTGTATATTCAATAAATATCAAACCACATTCACCTGCAATAACAGCCGTTCTTATCCGAAAATGCTGATCCTTAAGGTTCAAGCATTTGTCCCAACTTTGAAACTATAAGCAGCATATTCCCCTTATATGGAAAGTCATTGGTTGCTAAAAGCACTGGTGTACCAATTATGGAGGAGGGGTGGGACTTAATTTAGGGAATTTCGTTGAAAACCTGAAAAATCAATTATTTGCTTAGTTTGTGGCCAACGGCCACCCAAGTCTGTCAAAGCTTCAAGCCACAGAAGATCCTGTCAAAGCTTCAAGTTAAACAAGAAGTTCTGTCAAGAACTAAACGAGCCTACTTTCCCGTACATCGACATTGGCATTCTAGCATCTGATCATTATTCTCTTGATTATCTGAGACTGAAAATTATGTCAAGCATACTTTTTTCACACTTAAAGCTGCTTTCTAAAAGCAAAATATACCCCTCTCATCAGATGAAATAGACATGTAAAAAGTAAATAAATGAATAATTAAAGCTTTGTCGCACCTTTTAAAGAATGTAACTGTTACAGTTCTTCCGTAGGAAAAATCTTCAATCGTTTTCAAAAAAATATATATATAAAAATATAAGTACAAAGAACATCAAAACACATTTTATCAAAGAAAGAAAAAAATAGAAAAAAAAAACTCGTCCTGTAATAAAATATCTGAAATTTCATTTTTATCCGTTGCCAGTTGTTAAATATAAATAAAGAATAAAATGCTCTCGTGAATGAAAAATTTTGCCAAAAAAATAATAATAATAATAAATAAACAAAACAAATGAATAAATAAACAAAAAATCGTCTGCACAGTCAGGGCCCTGCTCCACATCAGCAGAAAACGCGACCGAAACCGAAAATCCGGGTACTTTCCATAGGAACACCATTTAATGCATTTTACGTTTCTGCTTTACGTCAATGTGGAGCAGGGCCTTCAGTCTTTTTTTTTTTTTTTTTTTTGAGCCAGTATTTCTGCCATGTTTGTGGAGTCGGAGTCTGAATCAGAGTCCTCACAGAAGATTATTCAGAAAAGCACTTTACATATATTAATTATCTAAACCATTTTCTTACAAAGCAGGGACGTCATTTCAAGTTTTTCCAGGGGGGGGGGGCAAAGGGTGCAAACACAATGTAATTTTAATAGAAAACAGCAAAAACCACGCCCACTTATGTGTATGCACATTGATTTCTCAAAGTCAGGGGGGGCAATTGACCCACCCCCCTGCCCCCCTAAATGACGGGCCTGTTACAAAGTTAGTTTGAAGGAAATCCGCCTTTAAGTTCAGGATCAACATTCAACTTTAATTTCTCCGTAGGCTCTAATGCTAAGTTTTTTCTGAACGGTTCAACTTTGAACAAAAAATGGTTCAAATCAAACAGCGAAGTATGGGAATGAGCCTCTCTGAGATCTTTCGAACAAAAAAAGGTTTATTCAATTCGGACGGTTCACTTAAAAGTTATTAGGTGGGGAAACGTTGCTTGAACGATTCAATGTTGAACAAAAAAAATGTTCAAATGGAAAATTTAAATACAGTAATGAAGTATCCTTGCGAAGACATTTCGAACAAAAAAAAGTTTGTTTAAATTGGACTGTTCACTCAAAAGTTATTAGGGGTGACAGCTTGTTTAAACGGTTCAATGTTGAATGAAAAATTGTTCAAATTGGAAATGTAAATACGGAATTGAAGTATCCTTGATAAGATCTTTCGAAAAAAAAAATTATTCAGATCAGACTTTTCACTAAAAAGCTAGTGCCGCGGGACAGATTGTTTGAACGGTTCAAAGTTGAACCAAAAATTGTGCAAATCAAAAAATCAAATATGGGAATGAGCTGTACTCGCGGAGATCTTTCCAACGAAAAAAAGTTGTTTGAATCAGAATGTTCATTCATAAGTTATTAGGGAGGGGACAGACAGACAGACAGACCGACCGACCAACACACAAATTCCTCATCTCAATACCCCACTTTCAAATTTTTAATTTTTCGATACCTTTTTATTTTTTTAACTTGGCGATATTTTTTTGACTTTGTGATATTTTTTTAACTTGGCGATATTTTTTTGATGCATTAAGCTATTTTCAATCCTTTTTTCGTCTTTCGTTTATTTTTAACGGGAAAGTAGGCTAAAAACGAGAAAAACACGGGGGCTGTTGTCACTTATCTGCGAAAAAGACACATAATCTTTTTTTTAAATGTTGAATGAATTGTATCTACAATTTATCGTAAAAATAAGAGCGAATTTCTCTCTTACGAAAAATCTAGGGGGGGGGGGGGGGCAAAGGCTCCGCCTGCATTCCTAAAATTCAAGGCGTGATGTTATGCTGCGACCAGCTACCGAATCTTTGGTTGCAGCTCCGGCCCTCCAATTTTTAATTTTCCGATATTTATTTTAAGTTTTTGTTTATTTTTTACTTTTTTTTGGACTTGGCGATATTTTTTGGACTTGGCAATATTTTTTAGATGCATTTAGCCTCTTTTAATATTTTTTTCGTCTTTCTTTTATTTTTAACGGGAAGGAAGGCTAAAAAAAGGAAGATTTTAAACAATGCGAAAATGAACAAAACCATGTTTTTTTTAAGAATTCGGAGGTAAAAAATACACTAATGAAATGTTTAAATGTTGTAAATAATCTTTTTTGATGTTCTTTTGTGCTTAATTTGTTGTAATCTTGCTAAATTTAGCATTAATTCCATTAATTCATTCAAAAATGATTGATGTTAGTTAGGGATGGACCGGATATCCGGTAACTATCCGGTATCCGGCCGATATTTTAAGTATCCGGTACTTCCGAATATCCGATCCGGCTGACCGCCCCGGATACGGATATCCGGAAGATTTTTGCAGGATATCCGGCTAAGTATCCGGTATTGATGTGGGGAAGATCCGGAATTGATGTGAGGGTTATCCGGTATGATGAGAGGACCTCATTAAATATTTTCTTTTTTATAAAAATCTTAGTTAAAAAATTTCATTGTTTGATAAACCTTTTAGATGATTTAATTACTTTTCATCTTTCCTTTTTACCAATTTTTGCTTCTAAAACAAAAATTGTGTTATTCCTCCGACTGTGTACTGGACATGGAAGCATTCTGCATATTTGATTTTTCACGATTGCTAGATAAAATATGATTGTCTTCAGCTTTTCAAAAATATTTTAGTTAAAATATCTAGAAAGAAAAGGCTACAAACCGTCAAGGATTAATGTGCGATAAAAGTTTGAAAAAAACTTACGATCATATCGTTAGTTCATAAAAATTAATCGCAGTAGCTTTTAATATAAATTCTCAAATTATTTTATTTATTGAATTCTTTTATTTTTAGTTTTTGTGCTTCTAACAAAAATTGCGATCTATTAACACCCAATGATGTTGTAATTTGATATTTTTTACTTTGCCAATATTATTGCTTTATTATAATTGAAAATAACATACACTAAATAACCTATCTAACATTGACGAAAGTTTTCTTTTAGATAATGAAAACATCTGTCCTCATGAATCGTCGCAACTTAAAACCATGCTTTTTTTTTTTTTTTTTTGAAAGAGTTTAAATGTGTGTAAAGAAATTTTGAATTTTGCACTTTGTTTCGTTCTTTCTTTTTGTAATACCTTCCTTTCAGAAAAGATATTTCTCTGCTATTAGAATCTTTTCACGTCTGTCACGCCGCTCCGTAACTCCTCGAGAACATGGTGAGCATGACCCTCAATAACATTCAATCGAGTTTCGATAACTCAAAGCTTTATAAACTCAAATATACCTTCATTTCAAAGTTTTCATTTGGTCCCAAATTCTTGAAAAGACGGTAGGAACTGCTTGTAACTCGAACTATCAATAACTCCAAGTTTTTAGCCGGTCCCTTGGGACTATGAGCTGTTGAGACTTGACTGTATTTAAGATGTTAATTTGCATCATTAGAAAATGTATTTTGTCTTTTAGAGTTTAAGTAAAACTTTAAGTTAATTATTTAGATATAAGTTTATTAATTTATTTTTTAAAGTGAACATGTTTAGAATAATTTTAAATAATAATGATAATATATCGGTCATTTCAGCGAAAATGGTACAAATCAGTCCCGATACTTCAGAATTTCGGGAATTAATATTAATGTTTACCACCAATTAATTATATTTTTTTTATTTGTTCTCCATCTAATTGTGTGTAACCAAGTATTACTTATTTAGGCATAAGCCATTTATAAAGGACCCCCCCCCCCCACAAAAAAAAAAAAAAAAAAAAATTCTTTGGCAAAAGAAGGAAAAAATGATCTGCCCCAGCTTCAAATTGCTAGGACTTAAAATGCAATTTAAGATTAAGCTGAAATGCAACAACAAAATCATTTGCAATGCACAGCACAAAAAATGCTTCTGACACCCTTTCTGCTGATTTTTATGTATGTAAACAAAAAAATCTTGGAAAAACACCTATTTATCTTTGTTCCTAGATTTTTTTTATGTTTCAAACTGTCCACTCTGTTACAAGCCTTTCAGAAATAAAATAAGCAATCGCATTCAATGTGATATTTTTTTTAATAAGTACAAGTAATGTATCTGCTTTGATTACTTTGATACATTGAATTATATAATCAGTAACTAAGATAAGCCTAAAATTCTTTGCTGATGATAGTTAATTTGCACTGTGGGATGTCCACTCTGTTACAGTCGCATTAATAGTGCAAAAAATATTTTTTCTTGAAATTGCAGACAGAATTAGTTTTAGGATGCTTAGTTCATTTTATACTTGTTCTGTAATTAACTTTTCTTTACGATTAGAAATATATTTTTCAAACCTCATTTGTCTCCTCTGTTACACAAACAGGGCCGTCGCTAGCTGAAATATCTGGGGGGGGGGGGTGTTGAGAATTTGGCGGCCCTGGATTCATCATATGGGGGGGGGGGGTGAGGGCAGTGGCGTATATGGGTTTTTATTTCGGAGGGGGCCCATATAATCAAGCTTAGCCCCCCCCCCCAACTTTCTTTTTTTTTCGCTATTACTGTAAGACAGGTAGAAATTTTCAAATTGAATTAAAATATTGTAATTTTTGGAAAAGATAGAAAATTACGAAGTTTTAGATTCCCTCCAAAACTTTTTTCAAAATTGAAATTATTTATGCTACCTTTCATGACGTTGGAGGATCAAGACTCCTCTGGGAAACGAACTGAAACTTAAAAAATTCTAAACACGCAATTTCAGGCTATCTTTAGTGACGTTAAAGGAGTTGAGAAGACTTGGGGCATCTCTCCTGAAATATTTTGACACTGAAGCACAACTCAGGATATGAGTTGAAAAATCATCTTCTTTTCTTTTACTCTATCACGAAGCACAACTTCATGACAGAGTAAAAGAAAAGAAAATGAGTTTTTTTTTTTTGAACAGAAGTCTCATTTAAGTTATCTTTGGGAAGTAAAAGTTCAAAGACCCTCCCCTGAAAGATTTTCGATACATAGATGCGCAATTTCGCGTTCTCTTTGGAGACATTAAGAGACAAAAAGTGGTTAGGGATCTCCCTCCGAAAATTTTCAAAATTGAAACCGTAAGCCATCTTTACTTTAGACCATCTTTGGTAGTAACGTTAGCAAAGACTCTCTCCCGAAATGTTTCGAAATTAATGTTTTAAAAACGTTTTTATTTAGGTTATCTTTAATACCGTCAAGAGAAGAGGCAGGATTCGGGCGCTGTGCCCCGAAATTTTGCGGCATTGAAGCTTCAAGAATGCCATTTTAAGCTCTATTTTTTGAAACTGAAGGTTCAAAATTTTAATTTTAGCAGAGGTGCTCATTACCCCCAAGAGCAAAAACTTATCATCCAAGAATTCCACGAAGATCGCTCTAAAAACGAGCCCACGTGTGGCTCTAAAGCCACACGTGAAAGAAAAAGAAAATAAAAACTTTTAAAAACGCCCCTTAAAAATAATTCAATAGCGCCGCTTACGGCATGATTCTTGATAGGAACAACTGCTTTTAGGCTTTGTCTGACAACATTTAGGATAATAAAAGGATTTAGGGACTCTTCCGGAAATTTTTGCACATAGAGACTAATTCGGGAGCTCTTTCTTTTCTAAAAACACATTTTAGAGCTAAAGACTATAGAAAAGTAAGGGGGATATCAACTACCGTTAACTGTTTGAATTTTAAATCTCTAAAATACCATTTGGGGCAATGTTCGACCAAGGTATTGAAGACGAAGCGGGAAAAGAACTCTCTTCCGAAAATGTTTGGATATTGAAGTCTTGAAACTGCAATTAAATTACACGTTGTAAAAGCGAAATTTTAAGATATCTTAGGACTCTTTAAGGGGAGTCATGAGCCTTCTTTGAATTCATGCTTGGCGGATATACGGGCCTCGACTTCCTACCCTAAACCCGCCACTGAGAGTCACTCTATTCTTTAATTTCACCACTGGTAAAGAGATTGAAAATTACGTGCTCCTTCTAGTTCGGCCGGCTTGGACTTCAACCTCTTTCCGAATATTTTTTTTTTTTTGTTCAGCTGAAAGCTTGGAAATTATTTGTGAAAAAAATAAAACCGAAAATGATTGCACTTTATTTTAAATTTCTTGTTGGGAGAAATACTCACTCTTTATTTTAAATTTCTTATCGGGGAGGAATGATTACACTTTATTTTAAATTTATTGAGTGTAGCGTTATTTTAAAGACTCTTATTTCCTGATTGACTAGAAATAAAGGGAGAATGAGAAGAAAGAGAGAAAAGTAATTTGCTGACTAATAATCTACATGTGTTGAATATTTTTAATTTCAAGATTTCTATTCAAAATGATTAGGATTTTTTCTATGCATTTTCTAATTGAAATATCTTCATTTTCCCAAGACACGTTGGTTCTTTTTTCTCTTGAGTTAAGCGCAACTGCTCCCTGACCCTCTTGGGTTGCACCACTGCCTGGTACCATCTAACGAATTATTATTAGCAATAATTATTTATTTATATATTTCAAGCTAAAAGTATGTAAATAATTTAAGAGCAAACTTCAACCGAATAATAATAACTACCTTTATTTAAAAAAAAAATCCGAATTTTTTTTCGGATGGGGGGTATAGGAGGGAAAGACCCTCTGGGGCCCTCTTTTATATACACCTTTGAAAACAATGTTAATAGAGAGTGTGCTTTTTTCTTAAGGATTTTTTTTTTTTTTTTTGAGCAAACACGAACCGAACACCTACTTTTGAAAAAATCTTTCTCGATTTCGGGGGGGGGGGGGGGGGGCTCGGCCCCCTCCTTAAATACGCCCTTGGGTGAGGGAGATAGCTTCCCCCGAGCTTTGAAATCTAATATTTTTTACAAAGGTGGAAGGTGGACGCAATTTTTGTTTTTTGATTTTTTAAAATATAAAATTTGGCGGCCCTCAGCATATATTCTTTTTTTTTAATATTGCATCGATCTTATTGAATTATGTATATATAATTTGATTTGTTTTATTAATTTAACTAATTTTAGTTACAGAGGTTCGCGTACCTTTTAAAGCTCTCGCACATATTTATACAGTACTTTTTTTTTTCCAAACTGGGCAGCCTATAGTTTCCCGTTTACATGACCCCATGAACGAGAAAATTTCGTATTTTTCGCAACGAATATTGCTGTGAAGGAATCTTAACTATTTTTCGCGGCCCCAATTATTTATTTTTGATAAGTAATAATTGGGGCCGCGGAAAATACAGGACATTTTTAAAAATTCAGGTTTACTGATATTCTTAAGAATGTTTAAATTATTCCGCTTCTCTTTTAAATTTCGTTTAAAGTCCTGAAATATTTTTCTAAAATTTCATTCATTCATAAAATCGGCGGCCCCTTTCTTCAGAAAAGTGGGGGGGGGGTGTAGCACCCCCCCACACCCCCCCTTGCCGACGGCCCTGTACACAAAGTGGTCGAACTATTCAAAACCCTTAATGAATGACTCAGATATACAAGCCATTTACACTTTATTATGCACAAATAAACAGAGAACAATTTTTAAAACAATGATTAGTTGGCGAAAAATACTTCATTTGATAAACTTAACTCGACAATTTCAGACATAATTTGTACCATTTTGGCTGGAATAACCCATAAATATAACATTTGCATCTCGGAATGTATCTTTATTTTTTCAAAATGAAGTTGAATTTCGAGGTGGTCGTTTAAGAATTAGTTTATGAATTTGTTTTTAAAAAAGTGAATATGTTTAGCATGACCCTTAATGTATTTAAAATGATAATTTGCCACTTTTAAGAATGTGTATCTTAATTTTTTGGAACTAAAGTAAAATTTCAAGTTGATTATTTAAGTAAAGTTTACTCATTTGTTTCTTAAAAAGTGAACAACTTTAGCATACCTCTTAAAAGTATATTTAAACTGCTGATTTGAATCTTCAGAAAACATGTTCCTTTGTTTTTTGGAGTTATATAAAATTTTTAACTGATTATTTGAGTATAACTTTATTATTATTATTATTATTTAACACACTGGTCCTGTTTTAATATTTTCTTCTTTAACTTGTATGTTAGAAAAATTACATGCATATTATTCTTTAAAAAAAAGAATTTCAAAGCAAAATTTTGCTTTATATTATTGCAAAATTAGAAATAAGAAAATGTGTTACTTTGTAATGAAGTTTAAATTCATAAAATTCTAATAAAATATGTATCAATTTGAAAAAAAAAAAAAAAAACGTTTATCTGAGCTTAGTTTTTTTTCCTTTTTTCTTTCTTTGTTTCTTTCTTTTTTTTTAAATATTGGTGAAATATTTAATAACTGTATCATTTACGTAGAAACCTATTGAAATGATATTGAAACAGAAAAGCTTTAAAATTTAAACTAAGAATAATTAAAAGTTTAAACTTTGAGTATATACAGAAATATTTAATTCAATCTTTTAAAGTTTCGTCTATTTTGATAAAAATACATAATTTAGAAAGAAATCACAATATGCTAGTGTTTCATTTCATATGTAGCGCTACTCCTGTACAAATAAAATAGAGGCTTTAAAAATTAATTTAAATGTATTTAACATGTTCTTAAAGAAATTATGCGAGAAACAACTTTGATTTATTGTTTTGAAGCTGCATTACATAAAAATAAGCAAACATGCAATGTAATTGTAATGCCGGATATCCGCGGATATCCGGTATCCGGCGTGTGATGAGCCACCGGATATCCGGTATCCGGCAAAATCACTATCCGGTCCACCCCTAATGTTAGTGCAACTTCACCTCTATGTTGATTTGCCTGCCATGTACCATTTAAGATAGTTTGAAATTTCTATATGATTGGCAAAATTCAAGAAATATTGCCAAGTTGGCCTCATTTTTGCACCAAATTTGGTGAGAAATTACTTAAAATCGCAAATCATAACAATATTTGGAGCATAACTTGTAAAAAGGAACTCAAAATGAAGGGACAATCTGAAGGGGATAAAAAACGGAAGAAATAAATACTCAAATGTACAATTAGGAGAAAGGAGCAAAAAATGGTAGTCTCGGGGGAGGGGGCAGGATTTACCTTAGCCGGTTTGGGGTCAAAATGTCGCGTGGTCAAAATGTCGCCTGCCCAAAATGTCGCCGGTCAAAAATGTCGCCGGTCCGAAATATATCCAAAACATATCCGGATATTCAACAGTTTTCAAAATCTTCTTTTGAATTTGATTTACTCTAAAAGCGTATTTTTTAGCTTTTTTAAACTATATTTAGTATTATTTCTTTTTTTTTCACACAAAGAAATTAAACAATTAAATTTGCTGTAAAGGCTTTTTTTTTTTTTTTGCAAAAACGGAATACCGTTTAATCACTGCGTAGCCGGCAATTTTCTTATAGAACATTTTCTTTAAGAGTTGTTTGGGGACGTTTGAAATCAAATTAGTTCATGGAATTATTGCTTTCTTTGTAACAACTGAGTGGTGGAAGGGGAGGTGAAATGTCAAGAGAAAAAATGGTATTATATTCAACTCCACATTTAAATACTGATTGTAACGAAGGTACAGAACCATGTCTGAGCTGATTAACGCCAGAAATGAATAAGCATCTCTCCCTTTAAGACCACATTCTACAAACAAAATTTTGTCTGAATACTTGCATTACTTCTTGATATACATCACTCACAAATAATGAAAACTAAAAAGTTAAATTGCTCTGCTTCCTCGATGATGGCGTATCTTCTGAAGGCTTCCTATCGCCCAACTTTTATTTTATTTCTTCTGAACCTTCTTCAGACATTAATCACGCTATGCTGAAAACGTTCCATTACATTCTTGCATGTAAAAACTTGGAAGAACTAGCGGCAAAAACCAATCAGCACTGAATCACATATTGGTTGGTACACGTATGTACCAAATTACATTCTAATTCACGCACTAAGTTTTGTGGTAGAGTCGCCCCCAAAAAATGGGTCACGCAGATACACACTTACACATTTTCCCTTAAAAAAATAAACGATAAAATTGAATTCATCACACGTCAGAAAGTGTAAATTCTTCTAAATTGACAATTTTTCACTGATCCAATACTTTCTTTTACACATTTTATGAAGAAGAAAATAAAAAGACCTCTATTATTTAAATAATATAGACTTGCTTTCGATCATGTAAGAAATTTTAACAAAAACCAAGTTTCAAACATTGTACATCTGTCTTATTCATTTCACTGTTCTTCAACTTCTTTTTTAACACACAAATTTTCCTTTCGATATCAATTAAACTTGGCTTGGGCTGCTAATCTATTCGTTTTTAAGTTGGTAGATAACGAGTTACGGTGAAATAAGCTATTGTAAATAAATAACGTACGCTTGTTTGAAAACTATTTGTTTCTTGGAAAGCGCTCGAAACAGTTACAAGCCGAAAGGGTAAATTTTTTTTAGTATTTTCAAAAATTTTAGTCCATACTATCGTTAACGCACACGTTCATCAACAGCAATTAGCAATTTTTTGCTAATTCGGTGTAAAAAAGCCTTTTCATATATTTTAATTTTTGATACTAACTGTATCAATATCGTACCTTCTACATTTTTGTCTGACGACATTTGAACTGGCGACATTTTGGACCGGCAACATTTTGGACACGCAACATTTTTGACCGGCGACATTTTGGTCCTTCGACATTTTTGCCCGCGACATTTAAGACCGGCGACATTTTGTTCAGCGACATTTTGGGCGTATACCACCTTAGCCTAACTAGACCAGAATATACACCACTGAAATAAACACGTTTATATCGTTTTCATTTTCAAGTTGAAAGCTTTTAAGTAAAAATATTGTATGCAAGCCACGAATCACTTTGGTTTATCAAAAACTAACTTTTTTTATGTAAAAAATAGAAAAAAAAATCATTCTAAGTTTAATAACTATACCCTTTAAATATTGAACAATAAATCAAGTTCTTATTCAATTCAGCTTATTTTGTTCCTTTTTTAATGTTTCAGAGACAACTTGACCAAGCTCGAGGTGATGCTGAAAGTAAAAAAGATGAATAGTTCAACTCATTGTAATGCATTAAGTATTTGATCTGCACTTATCATCATTATATGTGTGTTAATTTCAAGTAGATTTCATGTTGAAAAAGATCATTAATATTAACATTAAAACATGTTTTTTTCTTTTTTATATTTAATTTTTTTCTCACTAAATTGTATATTAACCAAAATAAATATTTTTTGAAATATTCTTCATAGTTATGTTTTTTTTAACAATTGGAATTCTTTTAAAGAATACAGAAATCAAATATATAAAGGGTTTCTGGGCTATAGTACGTATATATTGCATAACCTCAGTTCTTATGTGTACAAACCCTTTTTTTCGCTTACAGTTCTAATGTTAGAATAAAAAATTTTCATATACTATTTGTCCTTTGAGTAATTCTGCAAAGAAAATTAACAAATTGAAAAAAAAAAAAGTTCTTGGTCCCATCTGCAGTTGAATATACAGAATTGCCAAATATTATGAAAAAATCATAGTTTCTACCAACTACAGCCTTGAGTTACGACACTACAAAAAGGCATCCGAAACATGCGATTTTCTTTCCTTTGTTTTAAGTCTCAAGAACCATTTCTATCGTCACACCTAATATCCATGTTATAATTAAGATTATATTGCTTTTGATATAAAATTAAGGAGTTTTTAAGCACTTTTGTGTACACACCCTGGAAATTATTCAGTAAAATAATTTTAGAATTGCATTTAAACAGTTGTCTTGCCAGTGCTGTATATTGACTTTATAATTTCATTAGGAAGAATCATCAAAAAACAAAATGCTTTTTAGAGAACATGACTAGCTGAAAATGAACATTTTTATTTTGTTCATGGTTCATAAGATTTTATTCATCAATTTACATCACAAATAATAAAGAATTATTTATATAGTTCAGGAAGAAAAAAAATCAAATAAAAATAAAAACAACCAGTATGCAAAACATAAGATTAAAGCTTTTGCTACAACAATAAATTTAATCAAGATACATTTCTTGAAATAACAAAGAAGTCTTAACTTTAAATAAAGCCCAGGTTGAATCAATTAATTCTAGTCAATTTATAGGTAACGGTTGAATAAATATATCACAGAGTATACAAGGAGTAAACATGAAAATGTGTAAGCCAATTTCTTACTAATATTGCTGTTCTGTTACTAATGTTGCCGTAGCCAAAAAACTAAATAACCAACCTTATAAATGATACTATTTGTTATTTTATTATTATTATTAAATGCTTACAAAAAAAAAATAGGAAAGTTTAAATAAATGGATAATATATAATTTCAAGTGCATATAATATTTAATAGCATTTTTTTTTTAATTTCACAAGCCTTAAAATAAAACCTATAAGCAACAAAATAGACCATTCAAAGAAATCTATTTATCACAGAGATAGTGCCATAACAGGCCAAAATTGCATTTTTCAAAATCTTGCAAAAAATAAAAGTTTACATAGCAGCATTTGTAATTTAGGTTAGTGAAAATATCTTTTTAAAACCCATTTCAACTAATGTTCTGTAAAATTGAGTTTTCTAGCTATTCAGTATCATACGGCACTATCAGTTTACCTCTGGAGTACAAATATACACGATAAATTCCCAGTTATTCGCGATATTTCACTTTCAAAAAGTTAATAAAAAATAAGCAATAATTAACTGAAAAAAAATTCACCCATTTTATAACAAGTATGAAATCTGTTTTAGACATGTCAATTCCATAGGTTTTTGAAAATTAAACATACATTTAACAGAATTTATAAGACTTGATTGAAGTCATAATTTGAAATTATATCATGATAATCATTGAGATTTTCTCAAAATTTGAACTATGCATCAAGTTTTTAGAAAAAAAAAAAAAAACCTGAATATAGTAGCCCATCGATTCTCAAAGTCCAGACCTCCACATACCCCCTCTTGAAAATTACTAATTTTACAAGTTTATGGAAGACTAGCACAGGGTTGCCACAGGAAAAATTCATCGCAAAAGTAGCCAAAAACTGATAAAAAAGTTGCAAAAAAGTAGTCCAAAAAATTAAAAAGTTGCAAAAAAAGTAGTCCTCAAAATTGAAAAAGTTAAAAAAAAAAATTATTCATGATGAGATAAATGAAGTAAGAAATAAATAGTACAGCTGAAAAGTTAACATTTGTAAAAAGTTTCCATATGTTTTGCTGAGGAGTTTAAACTAAATGTGCAATTACAAAAAAAAAAAAAACTTTTGACATAACTTATTAAAAACGGGAGTGCTTCCACCCCCCCCCCCCCCCCCGCATGACTAGAGTTAATTCTATTCAACTATTTTGATGAGAATACAATGAAAAATCAATATAAATAAAGCAAGTTATAAATAAAATACTGCCAATAGCTGTTACGAGGATGCAGTAGAGCAACATCATCAGTGTAAAAAATTTAGTCTCTTGTTGCAAAAACTAGTTAAACATTAACTAGGACCTTAACAGTACAGCAGTACTTTTGCCAGGTTCGAAACTTGAGTAATCGAGTGCTATTTCAAATAAACATGCAAATAGAAAATGACGATTTTTTAGGGTTACGAAATTTTTATGGTTTGATTCTGAAAGAACAATATTCAGGTAATTATTACATGCCATCAAGTTTATATTTTCAATACTTTAAAATGCATTTTTGTGTGACGTTGCTCACTTTCGATGATGTACTATTTTTCGTCGAAATGATTATGAAGTTTGTGTTATTGCTGTTTATTTATAGAGACGTGGAAGCTTTTGAACTTTGGTAAATGCAGGGGTACCCTGCTCTCACCATGGGGGAGGGGTTGTTATGATGCAGATTGCGCCACTGACATTTTTAGAGGTTTTGAGGGTATTTTCCCCTTTTGTTGAAGGGGTAGGGGAACTCTAGCTATCGGACAGCAATGGAAAATGAGTTTGAATGAAATCTGATCTGACAGTGTCTTCTTTTTTTTTTAATTCGAAAATATGTTGATTGTGAAGAAAATTATTTCAGCAAGTTGATCAGATCGGGTGCTTCTACGAGAGTGTGAGGAGGTGGGGCAATACTTAATGCAATACACTATACTTTATGTTTTGCTATGAGGCCATGTGTTTTTAAGTCGCACAATTTAAGTTAAGCACAATTGGAAAAAATAAATTCGAAGAGAAATTTATAGTAGAGCTTTTTTGATTTCATAGTCACAAATAACGTGAGTTTTTTTTTTTTTTAATTACGCACCAGCTTACACGACGAAATTTCAGGGTTTTAGGCGTTAAGGAAAAAATGTAAAGTCAAAATTGCTGCAGATTTGCAGTATTACTATGCAGTTATGATTTTTACATTTGAAGTAGGTACTGTCGGCCCCGCTTAAACGAATACTGTCGGTTACAAGTACTTTTGCCAGAAACTTGATACTAATTTGATTTTTTGTTCTGATTTCTTGGCTACCCTTTTCAGTTCAGCTTTTTTTTTTTTTTTTTTTGCTCACTTTCTTTTGTTTTAACATTTTAAAATTTTCTTCCCTAACCTTAGCTACTTTTTTTTATTTCACTCTGATGTCAAACTCATATCAGCGCTTTATGTGGTGATATGATTCGCAATCTGGATGACTATAACTTAATACCATCTCATGTTACAGAACCACATATTGGTCTTGCAACATGAGAAGGTGTTAGGGAGGAGTTGTGATGGCAGTGTGAAGTGGAAAAATAGCACTCTTAATCATAATGTTAACTTGTACTTTATTCCTTGAAAAAATCAGAAATATAATGATAATATTACAAAACTTGACGTCATTGAAACAAAATCAGCGATTCAGTTCTTTTTAGGTCAAGTGAATAGTAATGCTTAAAATGATTATGGAGTTTTTTTTTTAATTTTTCAAATGAAAGTTTCAATAAAAATAAGAATAAATTTTATTTATTTGTCTTTTAACAAAGCTTTGATGCATATTCAAAAAAAAAAAAAAAAACTTCCAAAAATTGTGTAAAAGGATTCTCATTTTTTGCAAGGTAGACGACCATACAAACTTGAAAAATTCACCTAAATGAGCTCTTTAAAATAAAGCAGAACTTTAAACAATACACTTCTGATAGCCCTGTTTAATTTATATCACTTTGTATAATTTTCCTCTATTTATTCATAAATTCTAGAAATATTAATCAATGAGTTACTTCAACTTTCACATATGTCAACTGTTCAACTGGAAGCTTATGCAAAAACTACCCATTAAAAAAATTAATAAAATTAAATTAAAAAGGTTTTTAAGTGAAAAAATACTTATTGCAAGTGAAAAATTTAACAATTAAAAGCTCATTTGCTAAATATTTAGTACACTTCCCACCAAAAAAGTAATTACAATCAATAAAAAATAAAAGTTAAGGTTGAAAAAAAAAAGAACTATGGATATAATATGCTTTAGTTAGCTTATGTTAAAATAGCTGTCATATTCTAAAATAATTGAAATTAAAATATGTTTAAAATTATCGAAATCCCTAACAGTAGAATTTTGGGCGAAGCTCGTGCTTGATGTCTGTAAGTTCCAAAAAATAAAATTTTACCTAATCAGCTGTTTATTATCAAAATTCAATTAAAGGAGAGTCTTAAATAAGTCAGTTGCTTCACTCTACTAAACTTTGAGCCGATTTTTCTACAATGTATATATAATAAATAGATCTACCCCTTCCTCAGTAACTATGGCTATTAAGCAAATCACTTTTTACCCAAAAACTAAAGTAACGAAGAAGTTATTCCAAAACCTAAGCCGCTCCCTGATTGTTATTTTAAGAAAATAATAATGGATCTGTCCATAATAAAAGGCAAAGGAATATTCTTTTTTTTAGGGGACAAAGAAATAAGAATAAAAAGTAATGGGTTTTAAATTAATAAATAAAATCGAATAGGGTGAGAAAAAAAAATCTAACATTTTTGAATTAAAACTTGCTTTGGAAAAAAAAAAAAAAAGTCTCCAAAAAAGTAGCTCCAGTGAAAATAAGTTGCTTTTCAGCCTGTTTGTGCTCAAAAAAAGTCTCCAAAGTCGCCTAGAGACAAAAAAAGCAGCAAAAAATAGCATTTAAGTAGCCTGTGGCAACTCTGCTAGCAATAAATGTAAACTATAAAAAATGCCTTTTATCATTTGCATAATTTAATCTTGCTTCAGTCAACATTAAAAAAAAAAAAAAAACTCTCATACAATATGGCACAAATATGTAACTATTGCACATTTGGGAATTAATTTACTTGTCAAATATTACAACAGTTTTGTTCATATGAAGTTATTTCATATAAAATATGATCCATAAAATATTTGTAAACATAAAGCCAAATAAAAATCTCAATAAACAACTTAAAATAAAATAAATATATAGAGGAACATGAAGTTTCACAAAATTAATATAGAACTATAAAAATGTCAATCTGATTATACTGCATACAAAACAGTACAGACTACAGGTTATCAAGTGTTAAAAAATTCACAGTTGTACCCTTGACAAAAACTTGAGATCTTCCAATTGGAGAATTTATATAATCATCATTGAAGAAGTTCCTTCAAAAAGAATAAAATAAATGGATTCATAAAAAATAGTTCTACAAATTTAAGAAACAAATAACAATTCTGTAACAATACTATGTCACATGGAAGTAAGTTCACGTATTGAACAAACAAAATTGAAGGTACTGCCAGCCCCACTGAGATGAACACCATCGGTTCCAACTTATGCAGGAAATGTTCTTTACCTTACCAAATTGCTAACACTTTACACAAAACACAATAACTGGACCAAGTGTGGTTCGGGAGCATTTTCGAAGCACGAAGAATTCCATTTATGAGCAGCAGAATTGTGTTTTGGACTAGGCTCGAATAAGATACTAAGTGACTGTGATAAACACATGTTTATAGTAATTTAAATTAGGCATTGATTATACATATAAATAAATATACAGGGTGTCCACTCCAATCGTGGACCAATAGCTAATTTCTAAACCGTTAGAGATAAGCATAGAGTTTATTTAGGAAAAAATCTCCAAATTACGAAAGGAATTTTGGGTCTATTCAATGTTTTTCAAAAAATCAAATTTTGAAAGAGTTACGAAATTTAAATTTTTATACAGCCCCCCAGTCCAATCAATTATATTTAGTAAAACATTCTTGACACTGTAACGTTTAAAACTAAAAAAAAATCACTCTTCTACCACAAAAATTGACCGAATTATGACGTTTTGAAAAATCAAGATTTTGAAGGATTTCGCATACGGTCCCTTGAGAGATCTCTCGATGACGTCATGAAATAATGCAAAATCTTGATTTTTCAAAACGTCATAACTCGGTCAATTTTTGTGGTAGAGGAGTGATTTCTTTTTAGTTTTAAATGTTACAGTGTCAAGAATGTTTTACTAAATATGATTGACAGGACTGAGGGGCTGTATAAAAATTTAAATTTCGTAACTCTTTCAAAATTTGATTTTTTGAAAAACATTGAATAGACCCGAAATTCCTTTCATAATTTGAAGATTTTTTCCTAAATAAACTATATGCGTATCTCTAACGGTTTAGAAATTAGCTATTGGTCCACGATTGGAGTGGACACCCTGTATATATATCCAATATTAAATTATAGTAATAGTTTTAAAATACTAGATGTTATTTCTATAGATGGACAGAAATGAATTACATTATGTGCTCCAGGAAAGCCTTCATTCAAAATTGTTATTTCGATATCCGTGGCTAATTTTTTGCTGGATCCTGTTATCAAACCCGGACCATGAGAGCATGAGACCAACTGGAAGGTGTACCATTTGATACAAAAAACAAAAGAATTTTTTTAATTGATCCAGGCGAATTCACGTAATTGTATAACATTATTAAGAAAGATCTCCGACGAATTATATAACCTCCTCCTTTGTTGAAGTCGCTTAAAAATATTTGCAAAAGCTAACCAACATTATTGGAGTATCCGAGAAAGTATTTTGACTAAACAGGATTTTTCAACATTGTATCTGTGATTAAATATTTAGTTCCGGAAGATTTTATTTTTGTAAGTGGGGAGCATTTATCTATTACCCAATTAAGCGGGGCTACCAGTAAAACACTTAGAGAAAAGATAAGATGCCTTTAGATAATTTTCTGACAATACATCTGATTGACTCTCGTGTTTGTGTTTTACAGTTTAATCATGTAACTCAAGTTATATAAATATTCCCAAAGGCCAGAAAAAAATAACTTAAACTTACATCATCAGAATCCATGCTTCCTTCAACGCTTTTGCTGCTGACATCTACTGCAACGGAACTTTTGTCCACACATACTGAACCGTTAATAGATTTGTTGGGCATGATAGTTTGGGATCGAACTAAAAGTGTTGGAGGTGCAACATACTAAAAATAAAAATAATTACATAATTAAAAGAAAAATCAAAGAAAGTATAAAATATAGGATTAACACAATTGTGCGTTGTTTAAAAAAGCACAGTTTAGACACTATAACTGCACGCTAAATTACTCCAATAGATAATTCTGGAAGTTTGCTTTAAGTTAACAGCTTTTAAAGCAATTTTCTGACACACGAAAACTTGTTGTGATTAAACCATGTACACACCACCCAAATTTAAGAAATATTAAACGATCTTGATCAGTGGCATAGCAAGAAGTTCCTGAAGGGCAGTGTCTAGCAGGCTAAGAAAAGCAAAATCTATTTTTTGGATTTGTAAATAGAAGCAATCAGAATTATATTTTGATATTACATAGACACTAGACCAGGGGTGGCCAACACGCGGCACGCGTGCCACAATGTGGCACAGCAGAGCAGTAACAGTGGCACGCGAATATTTTTTGAAAATATTCCAAAATTGAGGGGAAAATGTCGATCTGAAAAATATTGATAAAAACTAAAACACTTGAACTGTTAATTATAATGACATTATGACGATTAAGTGTCAGGAGGCTGACTTACAAATTGTCTTAACTACAATATTGCAAAGTACTTAGCGTTAGCTTCGGACATCCAGCAAAAGCTGTGACGCTACAGACAATGCTTTGTAAAGCATATTTGTGCTTGACATTAATGAAACTTGCGATGCTGCAGAATGGATTCTTGATGTGCAATAGTTTCAGCTACGGGTGATGAAATTTTTTTTAAAAAGTTAACTCTGTAAGTAAAATTAAGAAACCAGATTGGACAAAATTCAGTATGGTTGCACAAATGAAGATCCTTAAATTGTTTTTGTTACATTACTTGAAAACAATTTGGGGAAAAAACTTCAAAAGTATCATCAAATTATTTATCACTAAACTCCTTGCCAAAGAATGAGACTTTTTTTCTGCTGGTGACCCTGTAGAGTTCACTGTATTAACAAACTACGAATCAGAATGTTTCGTGAACTTTTCACAGAAGAAAGAGGAGATTATGGCAAGTTACCTCCTTCATTGAAATGTGCAATAACTGTCCAAAGGAAAAATAGTCGTAAGTTTTCAGAATTTTAGGGAGTGTATTTTTTAAAATGTCTGGAAGGAAAGCAATGAGGACTTGCTACTTAGGAATGAAGAATAGCAAATGAATTTAGCTATGTCATCTCTTATTATCCAGCGTTTAAGTAATTTAAATTTAAGATAGTACAAAAAATGTTTCCTAAACCAATATAGACCATCTGTATTATTTTATAATTAAACTTCAGTATCTTTGAAAAAAAAGAGTAAAACATTAAATTTAATACTGAACATATCAACCCAAATAATAATTTTCCAATGATTATATGGAGAAAATTTTACACCCATTTTAAGTCTACATTCAATGTTAGGTTTGATGATTCTCAGGATCATAGAAAATAAAACTTTGTCAATTCTTTTCAAATTCTTTGTCTATTTCTCTGCAAGACACTACTTGTTACCCTTCTGAAATCCAAATCAGAATGACTGACCTTTTGCATTGATAATCAAATGTAAGAGCTTCTTCTACAGAAAGTCATCCGCGTTATATAGAAATTTGGAAGTTTGTACCAACAAAATTTTGTTCACATTTACACACTTTAGCCGTCTGATGCTGTTGTAGACTTGGTTCAAAATACGCTTCTAAACAAATATTTTTTGTTATGAATGCAGAAAATCTAAATACCGTTGAATATTAATTGATAGCAATTAAAACACTTAAACTTCTTAGGATTCTCAAGAACTAATCCTAGAGTTAAAGACTTGGTAAAAAAGATACAGACTCATAAACCACATTAAGTACAGACTGTTTAATTTTTAGAATAGAATGTTTGATGTTATTTGTTTCTTTTTTAAGCATAATAAACCAACTGACAGATCTTATAAAGTGTCTATGAACGGTAACTCTTAACTTCGGACTTGTTTTATCTTTACTATCATTTAGATTTCAATTGCTCAGATTTACAAGAAAAAATGTTTCATTTTAGTAAGAATTACATAGTCAGCCAACCTAAAACCTTTTTTTAACTTTATTAAAATTTTCAGTTTGTTGGCAAAACACAATGTGGCACGCTGAGCTTTTTCACTCCAGATAGTGGCACTCTCCCTAAAAAGGTTGGCCACCCCTGCACTAGACATTCATAGCTGCATTAAACTGATTAAATAATTGAAAACATCTTTTCAACAGAGAAAAGTAATTTTCATTTTTATTTAAAAGTTCAATTTTATGTCTCAAGGAAGAGGTCTGGACCTGGGGGCCGCTCCCATTATTACACCACACTGATCTTCATGTTAAGTTAAAAAAGAAATTTTTTTCTAAGCAAAATTAAATTCTTAACAAGTCAAGACTTACATCCTCCTCTTCATCATCATCATAATCTTCTTCCTCTTCTGTAGAGACACTCACCAAAACTTGAGATTCAGTTTTGTCATCAGGGCCATAAACTCCGTTGATTTCAGTTTTAAGAGATGAATATCTGTAGGTAGGAAGCCTAAAATGATGAAGCAAATGAATGAAATCTATGATTATTAATAGCTCTGAAACAGGACAGGGTTATGGTTCAAAATATAAAGTACTATTAAATATGTAAAATTTGCACCAATTTTCAGAAGTAGATTACCAATTGAATTCATGGTGATCATAAGCTTTTTTATGCCTCAAATATCATTAAGAAATAAAATCTGCAAGTCCGTGACTAGTGTATAAATGTTTTTTGTGTCAAGATACCTAAGATGGATATCTTCAGCTTACTAAATAAGATGCTTTGGATCAAAGGTATTAACTAACAGAGTAATTAATACTACTTAACTAAGCAACAGTCATCGTTATAAGTTACACTAGCAGTACCGGCACGGCGATGCCCGTGCAAAAAATGTAAAGGAAGTCAACTGAATATATTTAAATTCACTCCAACCCTCTGAAGAAAAATTATTATGTTCTTTAATTCAAATGTGCTCCACGACCTTTTAAACTCCACTAAAAGTCATGTTGAAGTTAAAATCGCAATACGCCAAATAAATTAAAAAAAAACAGTAAGTTAAGTAAGTAACAGGAGATTTAGTCAATTTTCAAGGCATAACTCTATACGCAAATTTAAACCACTGACGAAGGAGCAGTTTGGAAAATGGACCTTGTATTTCAGTTTTGCTTATAGAGTTAATCCTTGGAAATTGACTATATTTGAGCAATTAAAATCTGCTGTTCTAATAAACGGAGAGAAACGTGCTAAAACTTTTTTTTTTCAGAAAAAAAACCCTTTCCAGCGATATAAAATGTTATGGGGTGAGGGAAAGTTTTCCCCCCTCAACTATGGCAGACACACCAACAATGAGACTAATTAGATAATTTTAAAAATAAGTAATTCGGAATTTAGAATTCGGCCTCCGAGATGCTTTTTACTGGGATACGTTCGAATTTTTGTGCCAAGTTTCAGGTCTGTAGGTGCTGTGGGGGCTTCTAGCTAGCGGTTACAAATATACAAACAAACAGAGCCTTTATATAACAATAAAAAACAGAGCCTAACATAACACAGATCTTTATATATATATAGATAGATTACACTTTTAATGTCATTTCACAGTTTGTAGTGTTCAATGGGAGGATTATTTTAGTTTTAAAGACCTTTTTCTTTTCGTGTGTGTATGTGCGTGTGACGAACTTATTTATTTTTAGCGAAATTTTTACGTTTCAATGGAACTTTTGACACAACTGCAGTGCCAATATTTTCGAAAACTCTCAACGAACACAGCAATTTTGCCCTTGAAATTTAATATAATTCTCCGATTTTACCGTAATTTCAATGTAAAATTGGTCGCCAAATCTAAATTTATTAACATAGGGAACCGATTGTGTCAGGTAGCTCAGCCACAAGAATTTAATGTGAATATTAAAAGGCAAGAAATATAATGTCTTTCGCACCATCTCTTTGAAGTGATTACAATCTAACAGTGACCCTCAAATAAGTAAGATTTCCCTGACTGGGAGGTTTGGTAAATTTCCCGATTGTTGCCAAACTTTACAACGCCAAGAAGAGTAACTGCATAGCGGTGTTACCGAAAATGTCAGAATGGAACTATTAAAAATTTAGTGATGGCGGCATTCAATGCATGTTTTAAAAATGCAATGAAATACTCTTTAGACTGTAAACAACTATTGTTCTTTCCCAGAGCATTTTCTTTTTCTTTGATTTGGAGAAAATAGTGTTTCACTGGCTGGGAGGTTTGGTAAATTTCCCGATTTTTGTCAAACTTTATGACGCCAAATACGAAGAGTAACTGAATAGCCATTACTAAATTTTTAACAATAGTTCCATTCTGACATTTTTGGAAACACCGAATTTTGAAGAAGTCAACTGAATATATTTAAATTCACTGAAACCCTCTGAAGTAAAATTATTATATCCTTTAGTTAAAATGCGCTTCACACCCTTTTAAATTCCACTTAAAAGTCATGTTAAAGTTTAAATCAATTTGCCAAATAAATATAAAAGACAGAAGATAAGTAAGTAACAGGAGATATCAATTAATCAAATTGATTAAATTTTCAAGGCTTAAATCTATATGCTAATTTAAACCACAAAGTAACTTCAGGGACAAAAGAGCAGTCTGTCTGGAAAAATGGATCTAGTGTTTCAGTTTTGCATACAGAGTTAAGCCTTGAAAATTGACTAAATTTGATTAATTAATATCTCCTGTTCTAATTAACGGACAGAAACGGGCTAAAACTTTTCTTTTTCAGAAAAAAAACCCTTTCCAGCGATATATAATGTTTTGGGGCGGGGGGAGGTTTCCCACCTCAATTATGGCGGATACACCAAAAATGAGACTAATTAATTAATTTAAAAATAACTAATTCGAAATTTAAAATTTGGCCTTCAAGGTGCATTTTACTGGGATACGTTCGAATTTTTGTGCCAAGTTTCAGTTCTGTAGGTGCTGCGGGTACTTCTGGCCAGCAGTTACAAACGAACAAACAAACACTGTCATCTTTATATATATAGATAACTGACTGATCATTAAAGTTTTTACTAAAATGTCACAGAACAGAATATTATCCGAAACTGAACTTTTCTTGGGCAGGAACATTGTATTAATGGGATGATTTTGCAGGCTGAAAACTTCAGAGCATAAACTAAAATCTAAAAAATTTAGAAACTTCAGAAAACATCCCTAGTGATTAGATTAGAGAAATTTAGGACTTCTGAGTAGTGCCAAAAGCTGAGACAAATCTAAATTTGTCTAGGCTTTTAAGAAGACATGCAACATAAAGAAGAAGATGACCGTCATTGTGCATTGAACAATGATAAAATTAATGGAAAAACCATCCCACCTATGAATGTAAAAATGAAGAAAATTGCTTTGCTTTTGCAAGACATTATAATTGAACATGAATTAAAACCTGAAAATTTCAGAGCCTTTTGAAAACGCACTTGATAATTTATGGAAAAACTACGAATTAATGCAAACATGAAAAACACAAAAAGTCAACTCAATAGACCTACAGTGACAGCCCTCTCCCTGTCATCAGTAAACTTTCAAGTAAATAAACTTCATATCAAATTTAGAGAATGCTCAAGATATCAATATATAAATGCTCTTTCTTTCTAATTAAAGAATAAATAATACAAAAAGAGGTATTTTCAGAAAAATGGGTGTCATAGGTAGAGAAACGAGGAATCCAAAATTTTGTTACCAAAATATACAATTGTTCTTATAATCAAAATTCAGTAAATAAAAGCATAAACTATATGGCTTGGAAGAGATTTTACATAGTAATGTATAGTAAAGTTTTTGTCCAAGTTGCTTAAACAATCCAGTGTTGACACTTTGAGCAACTACCGTATTTTTTACCGTATAAGACGCACTTTTTCTCCCCAAAACCGGAGGGGGAAAAGTGCCTGCGTTTTATACGCAGGCACTTTTGGTGCGTCTTATATGGCGAAAAATACAGTACTTCTCTTATCAACAGAATTTTTTTGGAACATTTGATAATTCCTCTGAAGCTTCACTTTTCATGCAGCTTCATGGAAAAGAACAATTACAGCTGACTGATAGCTCAAAAAAAGTGCAATGTAGGTTTAAACAAAACCACAAAATATGCATTAAGAAATATGATATTAAAGAGATAAAACTTACGATCTATTTAGTTGATCAAACTTGCGAATGAAATAAATGACCATGCCAATGACAGACAGCACTACGATTACAACAATGATTAAGACAATTGCTTCAGTGCCAGCCTAAAAGAAAAATGGTACATTAGTTGAAGATTCTACACAGTCACACACACAGAAACATTCTAATTAAATATAACATAGAATAAAAATAACTCAAAATATAATTACCACAGATTCACCTTCCTTGAAAATATCCTTTCCTCCTTTCTAAATGTTAAAAAGAAAAAAAAATCTCTTAAGTCCTTGGGAGGAAACAATTAAAAACATTCAAAAAATGTAACTGCTCTAAAAAAGAATAATATGGGACTTGATTACAATGTAAGAAAATTATAAAGTGATCTTTCTTGTGATTTTCAGAGAGGATTCAGTGAAGGAATTAGGGTGATTTAAAATGAATACCACAATTTTAAAAATTTGTATTTAGTCAAAAAAAACACAATACCACCTGTTATTATGCATAATTATAAAGGGGATTTTAAAAAGTTTATATTACGAAAGTAAGTTTATAAATCTTCAAATATCGCAAGTGGTCCGGGCTTCTTGGAGTCCAGTGCTGAAGGGGCAGTGCTCTGGCTTTCAAGAAGCCCTAACCTTTCCCCCTTTCTTGTGAGGCTACTTTAAAGATATGGTGTTTCAACCACCTCTACCCGCTAGTATTGATGATCTGAAAATAGAAGAAACAGCAACTCTCCAAACTGTTACGCACCATATGCTACAGAGAGTGAGGAACGCATTTGAATATCAGGCTTTGATATTGCTCCAGTGTCAGGAGAGGGCCATATTAAACAATTAGTGAACTTAAAAGTTATAAAAACTTTTTAAATTCTCTATATTATCATGTATAACAAAAGGTTGAATAATGTTTCTTTGATTAAATACAGATTTTTAAAATTGCGGTATTCGTTTGAATCACCCTATATATTTATACAAATATGATAACCAGCAGCAAGCTCTGGGCCCAGCTAGGCTGGTACAAGTAATTTATAGTCCCCAATGAAGGTCAATGGCCCTCTTAAAGCCCTTGCTCATTACATCCTCTTTCGGTAAGCTGTGTGTGTGTGTGATTCAAGTACCTAGAACCCTACTAAAGTAGTAATTTTTTTCTAAATTCCAGTTTAGCCTGAGATTTGAATAGCTTAAAACTACAATACCTTGTCCTGTTTTCTATGTAATAGCTTAAAACTACAATACCTTGTCCTGTTTTCCATGTAAAAATTTAACTCAATAATATCTTCCATTTTAATAAATTTAAGCGACTGAGTCATGTCCCCTCTTCATTCTTTTGCTCAAGACTATACATATTAAGGATTCTAAGCTCGGAATCATAATCTAAATTAGAAAGCCTAGTTTTTTAACTATGCATTAAAAAATTTATACATAAGCATTTAGGAATGTTTTGGAACTACTTTGATATATCCCCCCCTCCCTAATCGGAAATTTTGTGACTTTTTTCTAGCCAAGCAAAATACCTGTTTTTGCTGTTGCCACAAAACTTTTAAAAAAAACTCACAAAATGGTACAACCTACGAGAAAATACTAAATTTGGCAACAGCAAAAACCTAAAAGCTGAAAAAACCTAAATGGGCAACACCAAAATAAGAAACAGCAACCCTAAAAAGTCGGCAGGGAGTGCCAGATTTGGCGCGTAATTTTTTTTTTTTTTTTGGGGGGGGGGGTATATCAAAGTTATACCAAAGTTTCAGAAAAAAGACTGGCTGAGGAAATAAGAATGAACAGCATGTCCAATGAACAAGAATTAGTGATACAGCTATTCAAAGTAAATCAGGAATCAATTCACATTTAAACTGATCTACATCTAGAAAAAAAAATTTAGTAATTTAGTGCTACACAGATTTCACAAAATTTGAAATTGCTGCATGCACTTGGAAAAATCAATGTGAGGAATATGAAGTTATGAATCAAATTGTAGCAAAGAAGCAAAAAAGAATTTCTAAAATCTGCCATTGCTTCAGATGCTCTTGGGAGTTGGAAAGATGACTCACAAATAATGTCAATTGCATAAGTTAATCACAATTATAACTGCTAAGCAGGAAAAATAACTCATATGTAACCATTCAAAAAAAGAGGTAATTTGAGCAGTAACAGTGGCACGCGAAGACGTTTTGAAAAAAATCCAAAATTGAAGGAAAAAAGACGATCTCAAAAATATTGATAAAAACTAAAACCCTTACACTGATAACTATAATGATATTATGACGATTAAGTGTCAGGAGGCTGGCTTACAAATTGTCTGAGCTACAATATTGAAAAATACTTAGCATTACTTTCGGACATCCAACGAGAGCTGTTACGCTACAGACAATGCTTTGTAAAGCATAAATGTGCTTGACACAAATGAAACTTTCGATGCTGCCGAATGGATTCTTGATCTGCAATAGCTTCAGCTACGGGTGATGAAATTTAAAAATAAAGTTAACTCTTCAAATAAAATTAAGAAACCAGATTGGAGAAAATATGGTTGCACAAATGAAGGCCCTTAAATTGTTTTTGTTACATTACTTGAAAATAATTTGGGAAAAAAAACTTTAAAAGTGTCATCGAATTATCTATCACAACCTCCTTGCAAAGGAATGAGACTTTTTCTCTGTTGGTGACCCTGTAGAGTTCATTGTATGAACAAACTACGAATTAGATCTCTGAATGTTTTGTGAACTTTTCCCAGGAGAAAAGAGGACAGTATGGCAAGTTACTCCTTCATTGAAATTTGTGATAGCTATCCAAAAAAAATAAGATTTTAGTGAGTTTGTTTTTTTAAATATCTCGAAGGAAATCAATGTAAGGACTTTGCTACTTAGAAATGAAGAATAGCAAATAAATTCAGCGTTTAAGTAATTTAAATTTAAGATTGTACAAAAAAAAAAAAAGTTTCCTAAACCAATAATGGCCATTTAAATTATTTTATGATAAAACTTCAGTTTCTTTCTCTCTACTTTAAAAGAAAAAGAATAAAACACTAAAAATGAATACTGAAAGTATCAATATAAATTAATTTTCCAATGATATATGGAAAATTTTTACACCTATTTTAAGTATTCATTCAGTGTTAGGTTTGATAACTTTCAGGATCATAAAAAAAAATGCTGATCTTTTCAAATTCTTTGTCTATTTCTCTGCAAGACACTATTTGTTACCCTTCTGAAATCCAAATCGGAATTACTGGCCTTTTTCACTGTTAATCAAATATAAGAGCTTACTGCAGCAGAAAGTTATCCACGTTATATTGAAATTCGAAATTTTGTACCAAAATTTTTTTTTTTTTTTTTCACATTTACACACTTTAGCCGTCTGATGCTGCTGTAGAGTCTATTAAAAAAACGTTTCTGAACAAATATTTTTTTTTTTTTATGAATGCAGAAAAATCTAAATATCGCTGAATATTAATTGATAGCACTTAAACTTCTTAGGATTCTCAATAACTCCTAAAATTAAAGACTTGGTAAAAAAGATACAGACTTATAAGCCACATTAAGAATAGACTGTTTAATTTTTAGAACAGAATGTTTGATGTTATTTGTTTCTATTTTAAGCATAAACCAACTGAAAAAATCTATAAAAGTGTTGATTAATTCCTTAAGTTCTGACTTGTTTTATCTGTATTATGATTTTAGTTTCAATTACTCAGATTTACCA